>CAUYON010125242.1:0-42333 GCA_963573935.1 Arctocebus calabarensis
CCTGTGGTCCCAGCGACTTGGGAGGCAGAGGCAAGAGACTCGCTTGAGCCCAGGAATTGGAGGTTGCTGTGAGCTGTGATGCCATAGCACTCTATCCAGGGTGACAGCTTGAGGCTCTGTCTCAAAAAAAAAAAAAAGAAAATCATAAGGAAAATAAATTTTTAGTACTACGTTGTATTTATTGATCCTGTGTGTGTTATCTGTTTTTAAGATGAATCATCTGTGTGAAAAGTGTGTAGACTCAATCTATGGCATTGATCTTGTAATATCAGGACTTTCTCTGCTTCTTGAGAGCATTTCTAGCATCACTAGTTGTACTTCCTGTAGGTTCCATGGTGTTATTTAAGGTTTACATATTGCACTAAACGTGACACTGTGGGGGTAGGGGTGGGGAAAGGTAGAGCAGAGCAAAGGAAGGAGGGAGGAGGGTGGGGTCTTGGTGTGTGCCACACCTTTTGGGGATGAGACACGATTGTTAAGAGGAACTACCTAGCAATGCAATGGTTTCTTGTACCCTCAATGAATCCCCAACAATAAATTAAAAAAAAAATACATAAGAGCTGTGAGAGATCGCTTTTTATTGTAATACACAATTTACTGGAGGCAAACTGTTCATGAGTAGATAACTAGCATCCCATGGCACTTCAAGCAGATACTTGCAACACGAGCTCACCGCAATAGCAACAGGAGGTGGCTATGAAATTATTATAGTTATACGGTATGTACTACAGATAATTTTATGCAGTTATGATTTAATACTGCATCATTACATAGGTTTACATTCTTCTCAACCGCAAATGGTGCCATGCACAGTTTATAAGTGTTTGCCTGTGTAAGTTTTGATAAATTTTAAGTTTTTATAATGGTTTTATATATGTAGTAAAACCTCTATAGTTAACCACCTCACTACGCTGACTGCCTTCTTATTTTTTTTTAGAGACAGAGTGTCGTTTTGTTGCCCTTGGTACAGTGCCGTGGCATCACAGCTCACAGCAACCTCCGGCTCTTGGGCTTACGCAATTCTCATACCTCAGCCTCCAGAGTAGCTGGGACCACAGGCGCCTGCCACAATGCCTGGCTATTTTTTGTTGTAGTTTGGCCAGGGCTGTGTTTGAACCCGCCACCCTAGGTATATGGGGCCGGTGCACTACTCCCTGAGTCACAGGCGCCACCCACTGACTGCCTTCTTAACAAACTAATTTTCATAGACTGGACAAGCACCACAAACCTATCAGGACAGTAGGCCTAGTTTCTTATGGTGACCACCTCTGTATACTGACCAGTTTGTTATAGTCATTTGAGTGGTCAGGTCAACTTTACAGAGGTTCTAATGTGTTATATGATAGTAAATGATAAATAAGAAAAGTTATCTACATATATTTTATATTTACCTTAATTTTTAAAATATTTTCAGAATACACATTTTGTGATTTTTTTTTTCAACTTGCTGCAAATCTCCCAGAATTTTTCCATTTATTGAAAAAAATATGTGTTTAAGTGGACCCATGCATTTCAAATTTGTGTTGTTCAAGGGTGAACTGTAATCTTACACTTCTACTTTTATCTGTTTAATGTCTATTTTCTCCATCAGACACACATACTCAGTGGAAGTCTGTTCATGACTTTATTACGAGGGCCTATCCCTGTACTTTATATAGTCAGCACTCGATAAATATCTGTTAAATGAAAGCAGGTTAAGGCTCTGAAGGACAGATACAGTAAAAATATTAGCATATAGAGAATTTTATTTCATTATGCTATTATCCTAGAGCTCAAAATATCTATGGAAGTTTAACTAAAATACATTGAACTCTTTTCATACAAAGAGTATGTGCCCAAATCCACAGACTATGACTGCTAGTTAATAAACTGAGTAATCTGTCTTACCAGTCCTGCATGGGAATAACTAAATCCTGCTTCTCGCGACACGGACCAGTTGGCGTGCTCTTCAATTACGGACATATCTGGAAACTTAACCACACTGCTGAACCAGTCAAACTCCAACTCTAAACATGGTGTTTCCTAAGACATGGAAGAAAAGCTATTTTACTATATATATATATTTCTTTTTTACTCTCTCTTTATCTCTCTATATGGTGCTTGACTGTCATAAAAAATATATATATATAATTTATAATAAAAACTTACCTTATTTGGATTTGATCCAGTAACACCAATTGGGTTCAGCAAATCTTCTAATCCATGAGGTACTGGCCAAAGATTCAAAGCCATTTTTCCAGATACCAGAGTGTCTGTATAATCAAACAAGTTTATATTTCCCCAGGCCAATGGACAATGTTCCTTAAAAAACAAAGAAAAATATTCATTCCCATATGGATTTAATTATAAAATACATTTCAAAACACCTCTCTTTCCCAGAAAGGAGATATATATATATTTTAGAGACGGGTCTCACTCTGTTGCCCAAGCTGGAGTTCAGTGGCATGATCATAGCTCACTGCAACCTTGAATTACTGGGCTCAACTGATCATCTTGCCTTAGCCTTCCGAGTAGCTAGGACTACAGGCATGTGCCACTATGCCTAGCTGATTTTTAAGGTTTTTTATGTAGAGTTGGGGTGTCTCTATGTTGCCTAAACTGGTCTCAAACTCCTGGCCTCAAGCAATACTGCTGCTTCTTCCTCTCAAAGTGCTGGGATCATAGGTGCAAACCATCATCCTGGTCGGCAAAGAGGTTAATTCAACAATTGCCTCTATATTAGTAGGAATGTGAGATCTACAGAAAAAAATTGATTTTTTAAAATTTAAGCACTTTCTTTCCTTTTTCCCATTTGGAATTATATGTATTTTCTTTAATTATTAATTAGAAATATGAACTAAAGCAAGCATGACAGTATTGTATGTAGTCACTATTATATAGTTACTTTGCATGTTAAAAAATTTTATCAATAGGAAACAAAACATACTTATGAAAAATAAATTCCTGAAGCTCTCCCAAGGTATTCTTCTGTGATATATTTATTAAAAATTTTAAGATAGCTTGGATCTATTAGTGTTTTCTTAAATGAAAGAAAAAATTATATTCATTTAGTGGAAGATTTCAATCAGCAGTATAATTAGCATGAGTTTTGGAGATAAACATAATGGATCCTTCTGAGGTATTTTACCTCTTTAGCACCCTTGCGGCCTTTAACAGAACAAATGGAAAGGCAAAGTCGAGCAGCACGAGGAAGATCAGGAATGTATATATCATAATTCAGCCATTCACTCCATCTGTGTAAAAGTTTAAAGAAAAAAACAATTTGACAGATTAAAAGGTTTTGTTCATAGTATATAAATGAATCTTATAAATCATCAAGAAAAAGATAAGCTTACTGAAAACCAGGCAAGAGACTGAATAGAACGGGCACTTTATAAGACCATATCCAAATGGACAATAAATGTGAAAAAGTAGTCATTACTATTTGTAATACAGAAAATGCAAATTAAAATCTCATGGAGATATCACCATACATGAGAATGGCTAAAATCATAAAGACTAGTAATGCCAAGGGGGCGGTAAATTTATGTTGTAGCAGGAAATCTCATACACTGAGAATAGGGGTATAATTTGTTATAATCAATTTGGAAAGCATTATCTACTGAAAGAAAACATATGTTTATCCTATGACCCAGATCCATTTATAAGAAGAAACTCATAGAAACATGTGTGCATCTGTTATCAGGAGAATTATTTACAATACTTCAAACTGCAAACAATACAATGTTCTACAGTAACATAGATTATATTGTGGTATATTCACATAATGGAATATTACATAGCAATGGAAATGAACAAGTTATTTACATAATAGATGAAATCTATAAGCATAGTATTCAATAAAGAAGCTAGACACAAAAGAATACCCACTCTTTCACATAAAATTCAAAAATAGGCAAAACTAATCAATATGGTATAAGTCAGGATAGTAGTTACATTCTTTCTGGAAGAGAAGGTTAACTTTCTGGAAGAGTGGACAAGAGAGGGTCTTTTGTAATGTTGGCAAATGTTCTATTTCTGGACCAGTGTAGTGGTTACATGGGCATTTACTTTGTGATAATTCACTTAACTATACACTTATGATTTGTATTCTTTTATGCATGTATACTACGTACTTCACTAAAAGCAAAATACAATTTTACTTATAAAATGTCAAAAATAATGGTTCGGCATTCCTAGCTCAGTGGTTAGGGTGCTGGCCACATATACTGGGGCTGGCAGGTTCAAACCCAGCCAAGGCCTGCTATAAAAACAACCACCACAACTACAATAAAAAAAAAATAACCAGGCATTGTGGTAGGTGCCTGTAGTCCCAGCTACTTGGGAGGTTGAGGCAAGAGAATCACTTGAGCCCAAGAATTTGAGGTTGCTGTGAGCTGTGACACCACTGCACTCTACCATGGGCAACATAGTGAGACTCTGCCTCAAAAAAAAAAAAAAAGTCAAAAAGAAAGGGAAACCAAAATTAAAATAAATTTATTACTATAATACAAATAATTATAGTAGAGCCCCATAGTTGACCACCTCCCTAAATTGACCACGTCCTTAATTTGACCCAGTTTTCACAGACTGGACATGCACCAGAAGTATGTATCAGTACAGCAGACCTAGGTTCTTATGTTGCCCACCTCCATGTGTTGAGCCTTGGGTGGTCAACTTCCAGAGGTTCTACTGCATATTTAATTACTTTTATATGTAATATAGTTTTATTCAGAAGAGCTTGTGAATCTAAATAAATCAACAGGTAAATAAAATGAAGGCTATACAAAGTATCTGAAGTTTAGAACAATTAAGTGGTAATAAAACATCATTCATAGTAAGGTAAGATAAAGCATTACTACAAAAAGTTTTAGGATAAAAATTATTCAAAGTTTTATTACCTATATCAATACCTTCAATTTACAGGATGCTACCTGTGAAATTATGTCTACATTTGGTGGACATATTTGTGAATATACATGTACAATGAAATTTTGTGTTGTAGGGTTATTGGAATTTAATTTTCTTTCAGAACAATATGGGGGTACAAATGTTTTGGTTACATAAATCATTTCTGCAGAATTTGAATCAAATGTATAAGAGTGCTCATCACTCAGACAGTGTGCATTATACCCATTAGGTATGAACTTGACCATCTCCTCCTCCCCTCTCCCACCTGCTTAATTTCTCAGCAGTGTAATTTCCACATGTGGACTTAAAGTGTTGAATAGTTTTATGTTTTTTAAAAAGCATTGTAACAATGGTTAAAGAGTATGAACTCAGAAGCCAAACTACCTGAGGTAGAATCTTGTTTCCACTCTTTCACTAGATGCATAAACCTTACTTTGCCTTTTGCCTCATTTGTGAAATGGGACTAAAATAGAACCTACCCTCATAGATTGTTACTATCTCATGAGATACTGAGATAACATAAGTAAAAACATTAGAATAGAAACAGAGCGCAAGTGTTAGATAAAACTTTGAAAACTTTTCAAATGTCTTCATCATTCTGGTCTTTTCTTTGAGTATAAATAAAACAATGCTTAAATAACAAAATGGTATGAAAATTTTATTTTTGCTTGGCCAAATTAAGTCACACTTTATAAGTAAAATATGTTCTATTTATCCTAATTATCTTTGCTCAAGTATGGACAAAGATTTTTTTAAAATGTGGTCATTTGTAGAAATAAACAGGGAAATTTAGCAAGAACATTAAAGGTAAAAGAAACAAAAGTTGCTGCTGGTGTTATTATTATGATTATTTTAGAGACAGAGTCTTGCTATCTTGTCCAGCTTGGGATGCAGTGGCTATTCACAGGTGTCATCCAGGGAAATTTAGCAAGAATATTAAAGGTGTTATTATTATTATTATTATTTTAGAGACGGAGTCCTGCTATCTTGTCCAGCTTGGGGTGCTGTGGCTATTCACAGGTGCCATCTTGGCACAGTACAACCCCAAACACCCGGGCTCAAGCAATCCTCTTGCTTCACCCTCCTGAGTAGCTGGCACTGTTGGCACCACCACACCTGGCAATATTATTATTATAGAAATACAGGGAGAAGAAGTTCTGTGGGATTTAGTTAAGTATACAGTAATCTAAAAAAAACCAAAGATACATCTATTTAAATGTACCCAAGACTTATTACTTTTGTATCTTCAGAAATTGCTCATAAATAAGAAGTGTTCTACACACTAAGAGAGAGCCGCCCTATGAATCTAGATCAGCACTGTGCTCTCGGACAGAATAAATCATGTTTCCTCTCAAGTCTATCCATCCTACAACACACACACTTCATACCCTTAAAATTAAGTATTTTTAGGAAGTGGTTTTATAGCGATGGTATGTAGTTCAAATTGATTCTGGGGGCGGCACCTGTGGCTCAAAGGAGTAAGGGGCCGGCCCCATATGCCAGAGGTGGCGGGTTCAAACCCAGCCCCGGCCAAAAACTGCAAAAAAAAAAAAAAACTTGGCGCCTGTGGCTCAACAGACTAAGGCACAAGCCACGTACACCTGAGCTGGCGGGTTCGACCCCAGCTCAGGCTCACCAAACAACAATGACGGCTGCAACCAAAAAATGGCTGGGCATTATGGCGGGCGCCTGACCCAGCTACTTGGGAGGCGGAGGCAAGAGACTCGCTTGAGCCCAGGAACTGGAGGTTGCTGTGAGCTGTGCTGCCACAGCACTCTATCCAGGGTGACAGCTTGAGGCTCTGTCTCAAAAAAAAAAAAAAAAAAATTGATTCTGATTTGGGGAGATAAGTAGTCATATTCATGAAGAAATCATAAAGTATCTAATTCAGTGGTTCCCAACTTTCCTAATGCCATGTGGCCCTTTCATACAGTTCCTATGAGTTGCAACCCACAGGTTGAGAACCACTGATCTAATTTATCTAATATATAGAAAGCACAAATTAGGAACAATCTCAGTGAGAATTTAAAAAAAGATCTACTTTTTTACCTAATAACTTCATATTCATGTGTCTCTGATTCTGTTTTTATAAATATAGAAAAGTTGAAAAATTTAAGTCTTTTATCATAAAGATTTTATGTTTTAGACCAGAGAATTCCTGAAGAAAGATAACAATTATAGCCCTTTCTAAATGTTACTATAATTTACTAAAATTTCAACATTTTAATCACGTATTATTAAACAAATTCACCTTGTATTTTTATAAAGCTAGATGACTTTTGGTACTTAGAACAAGGATAAATCTATCTAATATTATTAATATTTTGAGGTCTTTGATTAGTGCTTGCTGAACTCCTTAGATTGGTAAGTTTATAGTTTTTACCAAATTCAAAAAACTCTAGCCATTATTTCCTCAGTTTTTCTTTTCCTATCACAATTATCCCATTTAACCTGTGACAGCCATACAGTATGAGTAGGAAATAAACTGTAGTTTTAGCAAAAATTAAAAAAATATCCTGGGGTTGTTTGTTACCACAACATAACTTCTAACCTGAACAATACGCTTTCTGGCCTTGAAGGTTCAGGCAGGCTGAAGAGCTACCTCCCTTCTTGCTGACAGAGGAGGCCACTATCTCTTTGAACTTTACCTTGAAGGCTCTAGAAGAGTAGCTACCTTTAGCAACTTAATTGTAAGATTGAAATTTTTTCCTGAGTCTCCCAGAAGTCTGTCTAAATTTGTTATGAGACTTACTTCTGGAGGATCCATTGGTTGTGAGCCCATCTTCAATTTTTAATACTAACTTGAATTCTCTCAAAATATTACTGATATTCAGTATATAGGAATACTCTTATTTCAAAATGATTCCAAAAAGGGACAAGAAAATAGCAGGTTGGCAAGCTATTGGGTTATACCACCTTTTATTTCTTCATTATATCTAGGAAAGCAGTAATTAAAAATGTTCTCAGCAACCCCCCGCCGTCCCAATAAATTGATTTGCTATTAAAGATCCCCTATTTGAATACCATAAGTCTATTCTTGGGAGTGATTTGAAGGAAACTGCCGCAGAGTACTTTGGCCGTGAAGTTCTTTGACAACTCTTACTTCTCCTTCATATAAATGATGATGGATAGGAAAATAAGAAAATGATAGATTTCTGACCTACTGTGGGGATTCAGCAGCACAAAACTGCAGCCATATTCTGTTCTCTCCTTGATAAAATGGGAAGAGAGAATTAAAAAAACCATCTTATAAAATTTTAGAAATAGTCAAGAATGTGATCCTGTGATTGATACTTATTTGACAGATATATATGTAAATGTCTGGTTAATTTATATAACTTGTATACAACTAATAACACAAAATACACTATTTTTTTGATCACACTGCTAAACACTAATATGATCTTGGGCAACAGGTGTTCACATTCGACCTTACCTGGGATTGGAACAAGGAACTCTTTGAGTATTCACATTGTCACATAAGGGTTCTCCTCCATGGTAGATACCCGTTCGAACATAGATCTAAAAAAAAAAAAGAAAAAAAGTATGCATATACAAATATATACATTCTTACATATGCACATGCACACATACTAGACAGAACCAAATATTAAATAACATTTTATTCAGATATAGCTTTCTTGTTCTCTCTTTTTAAACATATATAATAGGTTAATACTGATGTAAACTCTTTATCCCAAAATTTGTTGCTGCCTTTATCCATTATAATGATGGTGTCATAAGACTACTAAAAATTTAAGAAAGTCACACAGTACCTTTAAGCTAGGTATGCAATTCAGAGTCTTTATTTTAGAAAGATAAATTGATACATATACTAAATGTTACTTAAAATATTTAGCAACTAGAGCAATACCCCATAATGACATTAGTATTTCTATAGTAAGACATGTGAAGATTTACATTAAGTGGGATTAATAAAGATTATAAAAGGCCCCACTTTAGATCGGTTAAATGAATTCTGTAAAACTTTTTTTTCTTTTTTGTTTTTTAAGGGGCAAAGTTATACTCTAATACTCTCTCTCCTGGGCTGAAGAATGCAGAGGTATGATTTTAGCTCACCGTAACCTTTAAGTCCTGGGCTCAAACAATCCTCTTGCCTCAGCCTCCTGAGTAGAGGACCACAGACATGCACCACTATGTTTGGCTAATTTTAAAAGTTATTTGCAGAGACAGGGTCTTGCTATGTTGCTCAGGTTGGTCTTGAACTCCTGGCCTCAAATGACACTTTTGCCTTGGCCTTCCAAAGTGTAGGGGTTACAGGCATGTGCTGCTATTCTTAGCCAAACTTTTGGTTTTAAGAGTTAGAATTATAGATATTAGAGTTGTTGACAAAGGCCTGTGAGCTGGGTAATCGCTGATATAGATGGAAGCTCAAACACAATTCGTTATGTGTTTTATTTACTGAGATTTGGGTATTTTTCTAGCCATCTGAAAACATACTACAGGCCAACAGATTACTGTACATAATATAGGTCAATAAAAAAGGTTTATATAAAATACTGGCATTTAATTTTACCTTATCAATGTCTCGAATATTTACATTCACGTAGGTTGCACAAAGAATTTTTATTCTGAGTGCACTATTTATAACCCAAAGAGACTTTGTAGATGTTTCTCCATTCATATACGGTGTAGCTGTGGAAATACGTCTGGAATAAGATGGCATTGTAAAACAGTCCATTGGCAGTTGAGAGTAAAGGCTTTCTTTAGCCATCAGCATCAAATTGGGCATCCTCCCAAGCATTATACAGCTTCTTATATACTGTAAGATATTAAGGGGAGAAGCCATTTCCTATAAGGCTTTTCATTTTAAAAACAACATGTAAGAGTATTATGGGAATTTACACATTAATCTGCAAAGGTGATAAAAAAAAATCAAACATTATAGAGCATGTTTATTAGCAGTTGTTGTAACATTTAAAATATTTAAAATACTAACATTTGGGAGTTAGGTTATAGTACAGGATAATCCAAGTGCATGTGAACATAAACTGTACAAAAGAAAAAAATAAAGTTAGCTTTCGACACTATAGGTTCTACCCTTAACTGAAAGAAAAAAGAAAAAAAGAAAGAAAAAGGAATTAAAAGCAAGGATCGGAGGATATTCATTATGAAAACACTGCACTTGGTAAGAGAAAAGCAGTATCACTTAGTCTGCCTCTGTCATGGGATAAATTAAGTCACATAGATGTCCCTGATTTCCATCTCAGGGTTACAGATAACATGTTCTTCTGTCCCAACATTGCCCGAGAAACATTTATTTTGTTTAGAAACAAAGCAAACCACAATAGAGGAGACTGATAAAATTATAGAGATGCAGTATTTACAAAAGATTAAAATCCACTGTTCTGAAATTTGAAATGGTCATTAGGATAGATATTTTTAGTACAAATGCTACTGTGTATTATATAGTTTATTTTCCTACCCCTAAAATCCACTAGACAATAAGTAACCTGAAAGCCAGGACCATATATTATCAACTGTACAAACACACTTTCGTTTTTTTTTCTTTTGGAGACAAGGTCTCACTTTCTTGTTGCCCAGACTAGGAGGCAGTGATGTCATCATAGTTCACTATGATCTCACATCTGCTGGGCTCAAGCAATCCTTCCCCTAGCCTCCTGCGTAGCTGGGAAATAAGTGTGTAACACCCCACCTACCTAATTTTTGTAGATATGGGGTGTCACTACGTTGCACAGGCCAGTCATGAACTCCTGGCCTCAAGTGATCCTCCCATCTTGACCTTTCAAAGGGTTAGGATTACAAGCATGAGACACCTTACCCAGGCCTTTTGGTAGGTATTTAATGAATAGAAAAATAGAGCAGAGAAGTACAAATAGTACGTCTTAACAGTTGATCATGGATTTTTGGAAATGTCTATTTTAATTCCATTGTAATGCCATTGCTCGGAGATAAAAATCATAAAATGCCCCAGTTAGTATAACTGTCAACATTTTCAGCCTCTCAAATTAAATAACTTAAATAATTAAAAATAAACTTAAAAATGCTACTTACTATTAATGAACTTTCAGAAAGTATGTCCTAAAAATACAGATACTAGTCTTCAGTATGATTACTTTTTAAATGTAAAAGTAGTATTTTTGAAACTTATTACTCACCTTATACTGACTTAG
The DNA here is from genome assembly GCA_963573935.1 of Arctocebus calabarensis. NCBI lineage: Eukaryota > Metazoa > Chordata > Mammalia > Primates > Lorisidae > Arctocebus > Arctocebus calabarensis. The sequence continues at coordinate 11,046 of CAUYON010125242.1, forward strand.
TGGATATTTTTCTAGGAAGTACTCATCACATCCACACACTTTTAAAATATACTTGCCCTGATATTCTAAAACACAGAGTTTTAGTTGTTCAGAGGATAACAACATACTTCGAGTTTTTTTTCTGATTGCTTCAGCAATTACTTGTTCCGGCACACAGTCATGGTTGATTTTCAGAGTATACTTCTGCTTGTCATTATTTGGAGAAACTATTACCCAAATCACCACTATTATTTGCCCTACAAGAGGAAAACAATACAAAGTATAATTACTATATCTCTTTCTTCAAGAGGTAAATTTTTAAAAACGATACACTATCATTATTCTAACCATAATTAGAAATGATTTATAATTAGCCTAATTAAGTCTAGGGAAATATCAGGTAAAATACAGTATGATTTCCTATACAGTCGAGTGGCCAGACCAGGCCCAACTCTCATGTTCTACGACAAACACGAAAAACTGTTACTAGTGGGTCACAAGCACGGGTGACCAAGTTAATTTCCACTCGAATCTGCATGACATACTTCAACTGTAAAACGCAACTCACGATGGTATCAAAGGTCCCAAGCGTGCCCAAAGTGGAAATATTATTGGTAACTACGGGAAGTTAGGAAAGAATCAGCGGAGGCTTAATGATGCTGAATGAGAATGACAGAAAAGTTGAGGGAGGATAGGTTCAAAACTAGCAGAGTGAAGAAATTAATCTTCTAGTTTTATCCTTTTAAGATTAAGCCAGAGGACAGGAAAAAAAAAAAAAAAACTGAGAAAATAGAAAGATTAAAACTGTTAAGAGTAGTCTGTTGGGAAAAAGCAAAGGCCATTTCCTTAAAAAAGTAAGCTATAATAGAAAAGAATTTTGAATAAAGATCTTATGCTGTTCTAAACAACCTTGATAAATATGGGTGAGATAGTAATATTAATGTCTTAAATCATTCTAGTAACAGAATTTTATATTTTAATAGTGTGCAAGACTCATTCTATTTCAAATTGAAAATTTCACCTTATTATCACAAAAATAGATATTTATTTGATAATATTTATTTCTAAAACAATATAGTTTATATATTTTCATGTGTACTTAATTCTAGAAATCAATATGGCCTAAAAGTCAAAATTTATCTATATATTATAATCATTATGATCACTTACTGTATTTAATATTTAAGAAAATTGTTTTCTATTTTTCTGCATATATCTGATATGACAAAAAAAGTATAAAGTTTTCCCAAAACTTTGTAAAGTGTTTCTATTTATACTTGTTTTACTTGTAAAAAGACAATCAGCTCTAATTCTCTTAATAACCTAAAAAACAGTGAATTTAAAGTTCTTCAGTCTAATTGAGGTACACAATTTACAAGAAATATGCACAATATATACACAATTCAATAATAAATATTTATTTTATTCTTGAGGACCCAACTATATCTTGTCGGTCTAAGTATCCCTGCCTTCGAGAAGCTTATTATCTATATGGAAAAAAAGATGGTACAAAAACATAGGAATAGGTATAAAAGAAAATTTCCTTACCTTTATCTAATTTATTATATATGTGCTTTGGCAGTTCTGGTGAAGATTCTACATTTGGGGGATAGACATACATTGCTCTACTATGAGGTGAATTGAGATCCCTAAGATCCACAGCTTCTTTACAAACATTGAGAATATTTCTTCGGAAGTCTTGTACTTCTGGATCTTTAACCATGTCAAATTCACACACTGGCATGCCAATAGCAAAACCTTTCAAAAATTATATAAAGAATATTCTATTAAACACACAATATGAACATGTTTCCTATAAACAGGGAAGTGTGCAAATGTGGAAGATCACAATAGAATAAAAGTTTCTCTGGATTAAAAAATTTTTTGATGATCACATATACAGTAAAAGCTCCAGAGCTGACCACCTCCTCAAGTCGACCTAATTTGCATGACTGGACACATTCCACATGTACCTGCCAGTCCAGGGGCCTAGTTCCTGATGTTGACCACCTCTGTATATTGACCAGTTTGTAATTGCCCTGTGGGTGGTCAACTTATAGAGTTTCTACTGTACATTAGGAGCTTACTAAGTCTCAAATACTTTTAATATATAAAAGATAACATAATCAGTTTAGAGCAAAGGCAGCAAACATTTGTATCAGTTTTAAAAGAATAAAACAAAATGGGATATGACAAATCTATTTCATAGCAAGGTGTTAAAAATAGTTTTATAGTTCAACAGTCAAAAATACTTCAGATTTATGATAATTTTTATTTAGAAAAGAATTTATTTAAGATTACAAAGGTACTAGTTCAGACAGAAATACTTTGGTGAAAAGACGATAGTTAAGCTTCATAGTTAGTTGCATTTTTAGAATAGGATGACAATGCCATTTAGCTGAAAGTTACATCATACCAATTTCTCGATTGAGGATCTTTTCTTCACGGTTGCCTACTGGTTCAATTACTTTTAAAAAGGGTTGAAAAAGCCGAAGGTCACAAAGTCGTCTTGTTTCATCAAAAAATTCTTCCCTTTCTGCTTCTTGGGTAACACTTACGAAAATGTAAGAAGATTCATCTTGAAGAAGTTGATGGAGAGGGTATTTTCTTGCTTCCTTAAACAGTTCATGCTTTATAGTTATTAACGTAGCCTCACGGAGGCATTCTAAAGTCACTATCATTCCATTTGGTAGTAAACATTCTACTAGGATTCTTGGGGGCATCAAGTGGATGCCCCACAATTCACCTGATGATGGTCGTGGAGGCATTGTTCTGATCCTTTAAAAGTTTTACATATAAAACTACTTTAAGGAATTAGATGTCTGTCTGTCCCAAAGCAGAAACCTAAACCAAAGAAAGGAAACGTCTGTTAAAAGAAAAACAGCAATGAACAACATCATCATGGCATCGCCAAATGTAAAACTTCATTTTTTGTAGTTTGAATTGATAGGATAAGTTCTGTATTTTGCCATGTATAATATATACTTCTCACCCACATTTTTAAGGGAAAAATAAGGATATGCATTATTCTATGTATGTGGGTGTACAGCTCAGGAGTAGGGGAGCCCAGTGAGTCTCTGGGGCCACTGCGGCTCTTTGGCGGGTGCCTGCAGGGCACATGTGGTTCTAGTCCAGGAAAATCTATGATCCTGTGGGAGCAGACCTGAGCAGCCTCAGTCAAGTGTTGTAATCAGGGAAGGGGGTGATGATGGGGCTAGCTGGTGAGGCTGCATCAAGTGAGGTGAGGGCTGAGGACTGGGAGCCCTGTGCAGGTCCCAGGGGAAGGGCTCCCACGAGAGAGGGAAGGTGCAGCCTTCACAGAGTGGTCACACATTTACCAGGGTAACATTAACCCTCCCAAGAAGTATCTCTCCCAGCCAAGAGCCGGCCACTTTGTGGAGGGGTGTTTTCCTAAAAGTTTGGGCCAAAAATGTGGGTGGGAGCACGTTTTACATGGCAAAACATGGTAGTAATAATTCATCTTAAATGTTTTAATTGAGACTGTTGTTCTAAGGCTATAAAGAATTGATTTCAGCAGAGATTAGAAAGACGACTTGTATTTAATTAAATTTAATAAAATCATTTTAAAAACATTATATTTGAGTGGGTTATCTAAGTCAATTTTCATTAAGACAGAGCTGAGACTCTTTATCATTCTCTTCTAACTTATGAAACAAAAGAATTTGGGCCAGAAAGTATCATAAGATCATGGATCTTCTGCTCCTATTTGAAAGATAAAACTTACCGAAGTCAAAACCTTTTCCTTGCATACCCCCTACCACTAACTTGCAATAATGAGAAATTATGTGTCTTAGTCTTTCTCTCTTAAAACAATTTTTGTAATTTTGGGGTATTGATTCTTGTCTACATGGTATCTTAGACCATTCTGTTCTTAAAGTATGATTTCGATATATATTCATTAGGTGTATTAGGTATATATATAAAGTATATCATCAATATATTTTCCTTGAAGTATGATGAATTTGCAATGATAGATTCACTTTCTAAAATAAATCAGTTCTAAAACTTCTGATCAAAATGATCTACACACAAATAGGATCCATGACGCTCTTTTTCAGTACAATGTCCCAACCACTTATGTTATGAACTTGTCATATTTTAAAAACTATTAAATGCTATTATGACCTGAAGGCCCTTAATTTTTTGGACTTAAAAATCTTAGTTATTCTTTTGGAAGATAATATCAAAACCCATGGAACAAACATTTATATCTTGTTTGTGTTTACATTTTCTTTTATTCAGTAAGCTAAATTATATGAGTAAAACAAAAGGTAAAGTAAGAGATACCAAATAAAAAAGAAAGTTAAACTAGAGAAAAGAATCACATAGGACCAGAAAACCTACTATGTGATTACTCTATCAGGTTGGGGTGGGAAGATTTCCCACAGAAGGTAAGCATAACAGATAAACCAAATCCTTTAAAGATAAGTAGGAATCAAACAAACAAAACAAGAAGGAGGTAAAGTGCGTGACACATCTAATCCAGAAACCTGGCATCCTTGACTCCTCTTTTTATCTCACACCTGTCAACATCTTTCAACAAATTTCGTTGTTCTGTCCTTATCCTGTCTATATTCCTTCACTGCTGCTCTCAGCGTTTTGGGTCAGGCCACCACTATTTTTTGTATGGGCCACTGCAAAGGCCTAAATAATCTCCTTGCATCTGTTTGTCCCCCGCAGGTCACCTGCCACCTCTCAGTCAGTGTGACCTGAAAAGAATAGTGCCTAACTTGATCAGACCTTTCTGTTATACCAATTCTTTTTTTTTTCAGAGACAGTCTTACTTTCTCGCCCTTGGTAGAGTGCCATAGCATCACAGCTCACAGCAACCTCCAACTCCTAGGCTTAGGTGATTCTCTTGCCTCAGCTTCTCAAGTAGCTGGGACTACAGGCGCCTGCCACAATGCCCAGCTATTTTTTGTTGCAGTTTGGTCAGGGCTAGGTTTGATCCCACCACTCTTGGTACTAATATGAAGCCAATAGACAAACTAATACAGGCCCACACAAGAGAAAAACTTAATTTAATTCCAGTTGGGAGGAGGCAGGGAAGGGCAGAGGGAGGGGGACTGAGCCACAGTGAGTAGGGCCCTGGCCCCATATACCAATTCTAAGCTGCAAACAATGATTACAGTATGCTGCAGTTATACCCCATGAAGGAGGGGAGAAGTAGGAACAGCAGAAATTTCTAGTCTTCCTTTTTCCTCTAGAAATACAGAGATGAACTGGAAGACAATGTAGAATATAAGAAAATCCTTTTTTTTTTTTTTTATTATGGATACAGCACTCTTTAAAAAAATTTTAGATTAATATGAGGGTACAAATTATTAGGTTACAATGTTTGCTTTGTTAGGTAAGGTCCCTGTTGCAGCTCTGCCCCTCACCCAGGAGGTGTGCCTTCGAGCCTTACATTGTGCCCGTTAGGGGACATCACACCAATCCCCCTCCCTCTGCCCTTCCCTGTCTCCTCCCAACTGGAATTAAATTAAGGTTTCTCTTGTGTGGGCCTGTATTAGTTTGTCTATTGGCTTCATATTAGTATTGAGTACAATGAACATATATAAAAAATATGTTTTTGTTTTTCCATTCTTGTGATATGTTACTACATAGAAAGTTCTCCAACACTATCTAGGTCAATACAAAAGATGTAAAAGTCTCCACCTTGAGAAAATTATTTTCTGATAGTTGAAAATATTTCCTTTCAAATTTATCAAAGAGATCAACTGACATTACAGAATTAAAACACAATTATCCTATTTCATATACTTGAAAAAAATTCATAGGTTAGTAAGAAGACCGGATGGATCAAACTCTGCACAGACTTATAGAAGTGATTTAAACTTAACTTTTTAAAATACACAAAAATTAGAAGAATGCAAGGGAAAATGCCTAATGACTACTTTTAAATGATGATCTGCCTGCATAGAAAAGTTCAAATGAAAATAAAACCAAAACCACAAACCACAGCAAAATAGCAGCTGTGTTTATGACTTTCTTTGTTGGATAGTGCTGTTATGGGACCACTGGGGCAGCTATTTTATACAATAAATAACCTACAGAGTCTCTTATGTTCCCTAAATATTACCAAGAAAGAAGTCTAGTAGAGAGATAATTGGTTTTCTTCCTCATTTCTTCTCGTTAAGAGAATGAATGTGATCACAGCCATAAAACACTTGAAGATTTTGGATGGCAATGGTGGACGTTGTGGTAGTAATAGAGGACAGAGGACGATGACTTTGTCTGACGGTTATTTGCCTTCTCATGCCAGGTACACCACTAACCCAGTGCGCACATAAAGAGACGAACAGAAGAAGTAAATAGAGCAAACATTTACTATTTAGTTTGTACCATGTTCGTCGGGGGTGCAGTAACTCATTTGTGGTAGGTATTACTATTTTACATATGAGGAAACTGAGGTCAGAGAAGTGAAGTTCTATTTGCCACCAGTAAATGGAATTTTGAATCCAGGTCTAGATGATTTTTAAGCCTTCGCTATGACCATGCTGCTATTTGGGCTTCAGTTATGGTTAGACAGTATTTACTGGAGGTGAATGAGAGAATGAGCTCTCCATTTACACTAGATTCAAATTTGAGCTCTTTCAGTTAATACTCACAGTTACATGGCCTTGGGCAGTTTAGTTAATCTTACTGAACCTCACTTTCTGCTCCCATGTGTTAAACTGGGATAATAGCATCTATTTCAGTGGATTGTTTAGAAGATCAAATGAGGATAATTTATCAAAAATACATAAGCAAAGAGGTCAGCCTACAGTAAGTGCTCAATAAATGTTAAATGGTTATTAATAAACTTATGAAGTATTTCCAGCATTATCTCTTTTATTAATTCCTATTAGGAATTATGTACGGCTGGCACCAGATATGGATAAGAAAAAGGAGTTTCTTTTTCTTTTACTGAGGAGGCAAGTCAATAAGACATTCATAAAGCTAGACCATCTCAAGTGCTAACTCTTGGAGGCAGCCTGGATAGTGCAAGGCTCACACACAGCCCAGAATAATACTGAGTGGCACAGATGCTTCATGCTTTCCAGCTGCTCCCCGTTCCCCAGATTTCCCAGAATCCCACTTAAATGATACAGCTATCTACGGGTTAGGTGGGAGGAATCCCTTGTCAGCTCTCATGACCACTCCTTCCCCCTCTTTCTGAAAAAAGTACCTGCTTAATGTCAGGTTCCAGGCTAAACGTGGTATGAAAATGAAGGTAAATAACATGCTTCCCTTCTTTTGTGGAGGGACTCAGTACATTGGGGAAACAACTTTAACAAAATGTTAATTGTTACAAGATAGAATATGAACTACGGAAAAGCAGAGGAAGTTAAGGAAGGCTTCAGGGAGGTAAAGTGTTAGTAGAATAAATATTCCAGATTAGTAGGAATTTCAGAGGGAATGCATATAAGAGACCTGATGAGAAGGGTGTTCTAGATTACCACAAGAGTGCCATATTCAAAGAATATAGCCAATCTGAACTGTGTTTGATTATTTGAGTCCAAAGTGCATGGGAACAGGGGAGGATGTGACATGGAGGGAAGGCAGGCAAGGGGTAAGATAATAAAACCATGTTAGACAGTTTGAATTTTATGTCACACAGGGTGAGTAAAAAGAAGTCCTTTAAAGATTTTGAGCTAAAAAGTTATATATTTTACACGATTTTTAAAATTCTCTCAGATGTTTTTAAAAAATTGCTTTTCAAATACAGGACATAATCAAATGAAGACTAATGTATAAAAACTACATGTTCTCAATTCTCAGAGTTCAAAGAAAAATCCCTAACATTAAGAAATCAGAATAAGGCTGGGTACAAGGCTCTGGCCTGCAATCCTAACACTCTAGGAGGCCAAGGCAGGCAGATTGCTCAAGCTCAGGAGTTTGAGACCAGCCTGAGCAAGAGACAGACTCTGTCTCTACTAAAAATAGAAAAATTAGTTGGGTGTTGTGGTGGGAGCCTGTAGTCCCAGCTACAGGGGAGACTAAGGCAAGAAGATTGCTTGAACCCAAGAGTTTGAGGCTGCTGTGAGCAATGATGGCCATAGCACTCTACCAGGGTGACAGAGTGAGACTCTGTCTCAAATAAAAAAAAAAAAGAAAGAAAGCAATCAGAGTATATAACCTTTACGTTGTAGAAAAAAATAGATATGAAGAAGATGGAATTATCAGATTTAAATACATGTCATTCTATTTATAAAGAAAAATAGCTTATTTGATAAGTAATGAAGGGGACAAACCACTCAAACTGATTTTTGGAATACTAATTGCTGCAATTTGGAGGTGTTAGGTTACAGAATTAAAAATGTATTTACTAAAAACAAAACAGTTTAAGGGTCAAGAACCCACTCTATTGGGGTTATGGATTCAGAATTACAGGACTAAATATTCATATATATACCAACTAATCATGACTATTCAGTATTTGTAGTAAATAAACTGTTTTTGCTTATCCTAATTTTCTATATATCTAAATGATAAATTACTTCAATTAGGGCAGTCCTACTTTCTTGGAAGACTATATATATAATTCACAATTAACTCTTTTTTGGATGGGTTACAGTCCTCACTGTAAGTGACAATTACTCTGCTACACTAAAACATAGAAAGCTCTTCAGGATTATAGAGAAATTTAGTATGTGGGTGGGGGGATAAACGATGTGTTTTTGGCCCTAAAACCAAAAACTCTGGGTTGGTGAATGCTCCACTCAGCTGAGCTAAGCCTGCCTGATTACAGCAGTACCTTCTCCTCATACTCAGCTTTAGTCCCTTCTCAGCTGAGCTGAGCCTCCCTCATTACCGCAGTACCTTCTCCTGTTACTCATCCCTAGTCCCTTCTCAGTTGAGCTGAGCCTCCCTGATGACAGCAGTACCTCCTCCTGTTACTCATCTTTAGTTGGCATCAACATGACCACAATTTTACAATAGTTTATAAACTAAAGGCCAAAAGACCAAATGACAATATGAGAGTCTCTGCTATATTACCTTAGGAGTATAAAATATGTGACAAATGCTTTGATAAAATAAGAGATTTTTCTTTCCCTCTTTCTTCTGCAGTTAAAATTACTGTTAAAAATTATTATACTTAGACAGAAGTACTGAAAATCTTTTGGTTCTTAGAAGGTTTGGACCTGCATTTATTTCTTTGTAAAAATTAGATCTCTATTAGTCGTCCTTTTGGGGTACATGGTCCTGCTGTGCTGGAGTAAAGACATCTTTAAGGACAAAATAAGCAAAAGTGAAGAGCAGAAATTAGATACAGACTCTCTATTGTCACTTGCCTTTACTGGAGAGTTTATAATTCATTAGGCAATTCAATATTTTGAACATTTGATGTGTACTCTTTGAGTCCAAAAACATAACGAAATCTTAATCACTTGTTAATCCCTAAATTCAAAGTCTTTTTCCATTTATATTAGAATTCTATTTCTAGATTTCATAATTTAAGGCAAGGTTGGTCAAAATATGGCCTACAGGCCAAATCAAGCTTAACACCTGCTTTTGGAAATAACGTTTTATTGCAACACAACTAACAGACTGTGTTTACTTATCATCACAAGAATAGCAGAGTCGAACATATATTATGGAGACCACATTGTCCTACAAAACCTAAAATGTCACCATCTAGCCTTTTGCAGAAAAAAAAGGTTCACTGACCATGATATCAGAATTACCTGATATCAATTAGAGACTTTTCTAAATGTACACTGGCTAAGAAGTTATGCCCATATTGCCCCTGTAACCACAAACCTAAATTCTTTGGGGGGGAAGGGAGGCCTAAACCAAAATCCAGTGAAGTTAAAATCTTACGATACAAAAGTATCATAGAAGTCATTTAATTGGGAGCTCACTTACAACTTCTGTGGAGTACTTCGAAGTTGTCCCTAAACAGTGTTACTTCTAAATTATCTTCATTCCCTCAGTTTTGCTTTCTCTTCTCTAATCACATACTTGAAAGGGATTAGAATTTCCCCTAGGTCTTTTTATCTTCCAGGTTTCAACCATAATTCAAGCAAGATAATTTGTCACCTCATCTTTGCCAACATAGGATGTGCTCTTTTGCTAACATTCGTCTCAAAATGTGGCAAAGGGAATTAGTAAGAGTCCATATTACCAAGGCAGAGTACAGAAAATCACTTGACTGAGGTATGGTTTCTATGAAGACAACCTAAGACTGCAAAGACATTTTCTGACTTGATCACTTTAAATATACCAAAAGTATATTTTATATATTTTAAATTCAGCTTCAATTTCAGAATAATGTTTAAAACAGCCATGTTTTTAAAACATCAACATTATATCTGCAAAAGAAAGTCATTAAATACAAAAAAGCTAGTTTGATGCATAACTACAAATTTAGGGGCTATTTCTATTACTGACTCAATTGGAAATGTAATCAACTCCAACAGCCACAATTTGCTAAAATAAGCAGCAGCTTGTAGTTTCTAGATATATATATTCCACACACATAGAGGCTGGTTAAATGTTCACTGAATGATCAGTGGTTTTACAAATAATTGTTTCTGATTTTTAAGTTACATATTTACAAAGGTGTATATTTAGATACCTGTTGACATTTTCCCAACCACATTCTCAGAGCAATAAGAAAACAATTATTTTAGTTTTGTAGCCCACTTTTATCTCTTTATTTGCTCAAATTGGGGCTCAGAAAATAATACTCCAAAGTATGGTGCTTTGACATAAAGAGTACTTTGATCTTAAAGCAGCAGCTTCAGAACCAAAGTCTCTGACCTTGCCCTGCACCCCTGTCTCTAAATCCTTTTTCTCTTCCAAAGAGAAGAAAGAGCTTTCTCTGGTTTCCTTATCTGATCAAGGGAAGTTCCTCCAGAAGGAATGTGCCTGTGAGCCCCCACTCTGGAATCTACATTAACCAGAGAAGATTCACTATTACAGGTGAGGATACTCAGGTCCAGGCTGACTTCTCACCTATCCTGAGAGCTGCTATCCGAGAGGCTCTATCTGCACAGGAAGACAACCTCTGTTCACAGTGCAGTCTTCCTTCCCCTCACCATCACCTTCCAGGAGCCTTGAAGCCCCTATTTCTTTCCATAGCCCAACTGCTATTTAAATTTCAACCGTTTGGCCCAGTCTTTGAGTCTTACACTTTGTGGAACCTCTACGCATATAATAAATTTACATGCCTTTTTCTTCTGTTTACCTGTCTACTGTCAAGTTTATTTCACAGACTCAAATTCTGAAGCTTCAAAGGGTAGAGAGAAGGTTCTTTCACTCCCTATACTTATTAACCAGAAAATGAAAATGAGCTTTCCTGATTTTTAAATTACCGAATGAATCTTTAGTCTGATTTAGAACAGAACAAAAACTGCCTTCTCCATGTGCTACAGAAACATGATTAACATCTGGGTTAATAATTCAATGGTCTTACCTACTGTACTTGAAAGTTACTCTTCATGTTTCTAGGGCCCATTATTCCCGTCTTTATTACCACTGCCTCTTACATATATTTCTATTTCTATACCTTAACACACTTATTAAAATGGTCTATGTCAGGCTGGGAGCAGTGGCTCATTCCTGTAATCCCAGCACTCTGGGAGACTGAGGCGTATGGATTGCTTGAGCTCAGGAGTTAGAGACCAGTATGAGCAAAAACTAGACTCTGTTTCTAAAAATAGCCCAGTGTTGTGGCAGGTGTCCATAGTCCCAGCTACCCAGAGGCTGAGGCAAAAGAATCACGTGAGCCCAAGAGTTTGAGGTTGCTATGATGTACGATGCCACGACACTCTACTCAGGGTGACTGCGTGAGATTCTGTCTCAAAGAAAATAATAAAATAAAATGATCTATATCCATGTTTAACTTCCTACTAGACTATAAACTTTTCCAGGATAGGGTCTTTTTGGGGGGGATAGGGAGTAGAGACCCCTTTTTGGAGGTATCACTATAATCCTAGAGCATAGAAGAGTATGTAGAAAAATTTAATTGCTAAAAATACTCCAGAGAAAATGGGATAAGGGACTGAACAAAGAGAGGCAGAAATAGGAATAGAAATAAAGAGATGGGTAAAGATAACCTGGTAAAGGAAAATCAAAAGCATTCAGAGACCAATTGGATTCAAGGGATGGCATGCTTTTAAACAAATCTTACTGAGGCAGAGAAGCATGGGAAGCAAGGGCCCCAGTTAGGGCCTCTACAATTCTCTTCCTCTAAGAGCCACTGAGCTGTTGCTGGAGTGAGTCCAAAGGGCCAGCTGTCATATACACAAGCTTTGGAAGGGTGCATATTACCCGTTTCTTTCAAAGTGCTGTCCTTCATTGACCTTTGAAAGCTGGCCATGAGAAAATAGATTAAACTCATGCTTTTAGCGAGACAGAAAGACTTACAATTTGAGGGTGAAAAATCAAGTTCTTATAACTAGTATGTAGAAAATTCAAATTCCCTTAGTAAGGACTGCAATTATTTTCACTATTAAATACATTTACAGTGCCATGAAAGGTATTATGAAAATATTTTTCAGAGATTTAATGCACTATAAAAGACAAGATTTCCTTAACATGAGGTCAATGGATGTACTCAGTGAGGGTCTATGCTAATGGATTTTTTTAAAAAATGACAGATAATTAAGGCCTAGGTGAGCAATATACATACACTTTTGATTATCAGTTAAGTGTGAACAAGATGGATTAAAATAATCCAGTTTGTTATTTTTTTGCGTCCACAAAGAATTTTATTTCAGATTAATATGAGAGTACCAACAATTTGATTACGATGTTTGTATTTGTTAAATAAGGTCCCTGTCACAGCGGCAGCCCTCACCCAGGAGGTGTGCCATACACCCTTGCTCTGTGCCCATTATAAGATCACACTAATCTCCCTCCCTGCTTCTCTCTCCTCCATCTTCCTCCTCCCAACTTGAATTTTTCTCGTGTGGATATATATTCATTCATCTGCTGGTTTTATGTTAGTATTTGAGTGCACTGGTTACTTGCTTTTTTGCATTCTTGTGATCTAAAGAAAACATTCTCCAACTCTATCCAGGTTAATACAAAAGATGTAAAGTCTCCATTTTTTTATGGCTGAATATCACTGTATGGTATACACATATGGTATACCATATGGTATACACTGTATGGTATTCCATATCACTGTATGGTATACACATTCATAGGTTGATGGGCACTTGGGTTATTTCCACATCTGGGCAACAGTAAAATGAGCTGTGATAAAAAATCTAGCGCAAATGTCCTTATGATAAAATGAATAATACAGTTTAAATAGCGAAATCAAACATGGTAAAGAGCCATTAATGAAATATGGATTAATAAATATTTGATTGTAGATTATTAGATATACATGATTTTTAAATTTTGTATTTTTTTTTTTTTTCAGTTTTTGGCCAGGGCTGGGTTTGAACCCACCACCTCTGGCATATGGGGCTGGCGCCCTACTCACTGAGCCACAGGTGCCGCCCTAAATTTTGTATTTTATAAACATACATGAATAAACCATACCAAGTCTTGAAACGTACAATTACTAATCTTTTCAATTTGAATTTTAAAAATTCAGATTTTAGGTTCGGCGCCTGTGGTTCAAGGCGCTAAGGTGCCAGCCACATACACCTGAGCTGGTAGGTTCGAATCCAGCCCGGGCCCGCCAAACAACAATGACAGCTGCAACCAAAAAATGGCCAGGCGTTGTGTCAAGTGCCTGTAGTCCCAGCTACTTGGGAGGCGGAGGCAAGAGACTCGCTTGAGCCCAGGAATTGGAGGTTGCTGTGAGCTGTGATGCCACTATCCAGGGTGACAGCTTGAGGCTCTGTCTCAAAAAAAAAAAAAAAAAATTCAGATTTTAGTGTACAATGGGAGAAATTAAAATTTCTCTAAAAATTTAAACCTAAAGGGAGATTAAATGTTAATAAAGGTGAAGGTTAGAGAGATGGGATATAAGGAAATGCAAATGTTGAACAATGTGGAAAGTACAAGAGCTATTTCATGGTATTAGATAATTTGATAAAAATGATCCCACAGTGATAAAGAGTTTTCTAGAAGATACCTCCTTTCTCATCTTCCTGGGGGAATCAAGGAAGTTTATCAGAGTATCACATAAAACAAGCAGCAGGCAATCAGAATACAACTGTAAATCAGGCAACTCTAAAAACTCTGTTTATATTTTTAGATCAAGATGATAGACAGTATTTGGCAAATTATGATTTCAAAATAGAGAACTAAACAATGACTAATATAATGCTATTTTTTCTAGTAGGAGACTACTTGATCTCTAATTCTTTAAATCCTCTTTATTAATCAGCCCACTTTTGTTAAGGGTGCCTCCTCTGGCCAAAGGACAAAAGCGAGCCACACACAAAGAGTCTTGGCAGTGACTTGAGCCAAGGACCCTGAAACTGTGGCAATCTTGAGATTTTTTTCAGCCATGGTAATATTTATTATTTAATGGAAATGAGAACAATGTATATTAACCCAGTCTGGTCCTAACCACAGACAGCCCAATCGGAGTGTTCTGCTCAGTTCAGAGCAGCTCCATTATTCTCAGTTCCACTGACTCTAGAGAAAACTACACAGTTCTGAACTCATTTGAAGGCAGTTTCCTTAATTGTAATAGGTGAGTAAAAATAGTTACCAACTCATAGAGATGTTAATAAAAATTAAATGCGATACTATATGTAAGTTACTATATTTCAGTGCTTGAAATATGGAAATTCAATAAAAGTTCCCTCTTTCTTACCTATAGGATTAATGTTATCTAGATCCATGTGTCTAGAAAGGGCCAGAACGTCACAGTTTCAGGGTTGATCGATAGTTCATAGTTTCTTGTAAGATCGCCCACATTTAGTCAGATATTATTTAGTTCACTGAAGCAATACTTAAAGAACATTTGGCATAATGTAGGAGGTAATTTTTTAATAAGAAAAAAGGTATTTTACTTATACAAGTAATCATAAAGTCGTATCTTTCAGATAAAGAGAGAAACAGTTTAAATCTGGCAGCTGGATCTCCGTTTCAGGCTCACGTGTGTATTTAAGACAGTGAGAATAGAACCCTATGCACCTGATTTTCTCAGTGAGAAACTAACCAGTGAGATCAATGAAAACCCAGCAAGAAAGTGTGGTCGAATATAAAGGAAATGCAAACTACAAAGGGTACTTGTAATGTTACTCCAATTTCCTGCTAAGCAAAGAATTTAGCCTCTATGGAACACAAAGAGAAAAGGTCCTGAAGGTTTAATCTTTTACAGCAAGTTTATAACCAAACCTACACTGATGAGAATCAAAAAACAGAGCTCATGGTTCTTTGCAATTTCTCTTTACAAATTTCCGCTATTTTGCCAGTCATGCACCGTTCTGTTCTTTTTGAGACAGAGTCTCACTCTGTCACCCTCGGTAGAGTATGGTGGTGCCATAGCTCACAGCAACGTCAAACTCTTGGGTTTAAGTGATCCTCTTGCCTCAACCCCCCAAATAGCTGGGACTATAGATGCCCGCCATAATGCCTGGCTAGTTTTTCTGTTTTTAGTAGAGATGGGGCTCTCCCTCTTGCTCAGGCTGGTCTCCAACACCTGAGCTCAAGAGATCCATCCACCTCGGCCTCCCAAAAGTGTTCCATTCTTGATTGATAAATTTCATTTAAAAAAAAATATTAAAAGGGCTCTACTTTTCTTTTCTTTTTGAGACAGAGCATGAAGCTGTCACCCGGGCCAAAGTGCCACAGCATCACAGCTCACAGCAACCTCCAACTCCCGGGCTTAAGCGACTCTCTTGCCTTAGCCTCACAAGTAGCTGGGACTATAGGCGCCCACCACAACGCCCGGCCATTAGGGCTCTACTTTTCAACTGAAAATCAGTAGTAAAAGCAACTCACCCTCCTTTTTGTTTCAAAAGCCTTGAGCTTCACCCAACGTAACTCCTTTCTTTCTTGCCATGTTGAAGTTAACACCATTCTGAACTTAGCTGACCTGTAAAATACAGTAGTTGTTTCCTCACTGCTAGAGACCTAAAGAAAAAGAAGAACCCTAGGGGTCCCTCATCCAGGGCCCAGCTAGGTGAGTTCACTGAGAGTTTAAGAATATCTGGATTAACATCTTAATTAAGAACATCTCTGTAATCTTGTGGTAGATACCTGGAGTCAATCTCTTCTCTGGCACACAACTCCTAAAACCCTTAGACTTTCCAAGGTGCTGAGAGTCTTTCTGTATGCTAATGAGCTGACTGGGGGCAGCAGCTCCTAGGCTGCTTCAGAACGGGGGCTGGTCACCAGAAAGACCAAGACATATTTAAGGTTGGGGACTTTCAGCACCAACTCTCTACCCACAACCTCCTAGGAGGGGAGAGAAGCTGAAGGTTAAGTTGATTATCAATGAATAATAATTTAATCAACTGTGCCACTTAATGAAGCTTCCATAAAAATCCAAATGGACTGGATTCAAGGAGCTTCTGGATAGCTAAGCATGTATAACTTCCCAGAGGGTGGAGAGCTCAAGAGGACAGGGAAGTCTCTGTAACCCCTTCCCACATGCCTTGCCCTGTGTATCACTTTATCTGTATCTTTTTTTATATCCTTTATAATAAACTGGTCAACATATTTTCCTTAGTTCTGTGAGCCACTCTAGCAAATTAATCAAACCCAAGGAGGAAGTCATGGAATACCCACTTCACAGCCAGTCAATCAGAATACAGGTAAAAACAACCTGGGGTTTGCTGGGCATGGGAAAAGGGGCGGCAGTCTTGTGGGACAGAGCCCTCAGCCTGTGGGATCTGATGCTAACTCCTAACTCACCCAGCTGATGTCCACTCAGGAATCTGCTGCAGAACTGACTGGTTGTTAGTGAGCACAAATCCCTCACACTGCTTGGTGACCAGTGATTACAGAAGTCTTCATTGTTGACTGTTGTGCTATGAGAGCAGCAGAAAACTTTTTTCTACAGAATCCAGGAAAAGGTAACACTAGTGCTCTAGCTCAAATGACTTGATTTTTTTCAAAGACCTGTAATAAGCTAAAAGCACATGATTGTATAATGCCTACTTTATTTCCTTATGTCAGGGGATGAGGGCATAATTTGGTCACTATAGGGATTTGTACTGTTCCTCTGGTTGTACTTCTCTAGTATCTCTATGCATTAAAACCTGCTTGCATCTCACTGACTAATCTTATTGTCTTGATGATGAAAAAAAGATAAACCTTTTGTACAAACTCATAAAGTACTGCCATCATATGCAAAGCAAAACTTGAGTCTGTTAAGGGTTCTTAGCAGAACCAATTCCTTGACCTTTGTTAAACATTGACAGTTTGTATTCAGAAAAAAAAAACAAACCTCCACCAAAATGTCAAAATAGATTTTCAGTCTACTGTAGTCTAGTCTAATAAGGATGCAACTAGAAACTTTGGGGATACTAACAAACAATATATTCACCTGACTGCATCCAGATATGTTTCAAAAAAGGACTCTTTGCTTTGGACTATTATTTTCATTTCTGATCAACTCAGCATTCCAAATTTAACAGTTATCTATACTATCTGTCAGTGTCAGAAGGCCAAATTGTTGTGGGGGGAAGAAAATGCAAGAGCAATCATAAAGGTGCATCATGGTCTAATGTTCCTAATAGCACTCCCTATTTCCCAAGGCCAGGTGTCATAAAACTGAAGCTATTGTGTCTGTGCCTATGATTACATACTCCCAGGCATAAATAATGAGCAAAGCAGACATTCATATATCATTGTCCTATTTGGCTGGTGCAAGGACAATATTTTTAAAATTGAATGACAAGGTCTGGACTATGCTGCTGTGACCATGGTGGAGATTCAACACTGACAGGCTGAGGAGGTTTAAATGGACTCTACAATTTCCCTTGCAGCATAAAAACAGCCTGCTAGTATGTGAATTAGATTAAAAGATTAGTCTGAAAGACAGAGTACTTCTTGAATGTGTATCAATTCTGCACAGGGAGTGACTATGCTAGTCTTCTGTTGTCATGCTAATTTCATTAGAATGTGCTATGGAAAGAGGGACTAACCAAAGAGATTTTACCAAAAATACCGAAAGACCTTGCTTTTAATTTCATTCATCCCATGCTATAGTTCTTGGTGTTTTTATTACATAATTATGCATCAGTTAACATACTATCATGAATCATGTTTTAATTTACCAAGTATTTAATATACAACTAGAATTAGACTAAACACTGAAAACAATCTGGCTCTAGATGTACTGAGCATCTTTATCATATTAATTCCTAGGTCTCTGACATTTTTGTCTAGTTCTTTATCTACCCTTGCTATTCTCTTTTTACCCTATTTTCCTATCTCAGCATATGTCCTGGAATTGATTCCCTTTCTTGGTTATTATTATTGTAAACTATCTTTCCTCTTATACGTATCAATATACATACTACACATTACTGGCATTCTTATAAAGATACAAAGCAAAGAATGTATAATGGACTGGAATTTTATTTAACCTAACGTGATCACTTAATGTCTATTCTTAACCCTGCCTATTTCAAATACCAAATTTATTAGCCAAGACACGTTTTTCTCAGTTCTACTTAATCAGATCAACTCATAAAGAGCTGTTTGCAAAACTGGTCCATTTTCTTCAAATTGCACTCTAACAAGATAATGTATTATTTGTTCATTATTTGCTGTATACGTCCCACCTCTATTTGAGAGGTTACGACAGTGGATGAACGACACAAACTATACTAGAAATTTGGTTTATAAACATTGCCTTTTCAGTGATTAAGACCAAACAATAACATTATATTCTGATATAACTGCTCACCATCTGTCCCATTTTCTGGCACAACAGAATACTCTAGTACTACATTAGTAGAAATGAAAAACTTCATTGCAAGCAATTGTTCAACAATTTTAATAGTGATTTATCATCTCCGTATTTGATCTCTGGTAAAAGGGTGATTTCACTACAGTATAATGGCTGTTCAGCAAGCAAAGAACACAGACATCTCTCAGAAGTGCAATTAGAGACAGGTCAGCCAAATTTCAGCATGTGCCAACCTAGCCAAGATGTAAGAGAAGCAGTTTTACAAATGATAGCAACAACAGGAAGCCACCTAAGCATAGATTTTTTTTTTTTAAATCTACCTTTTTAAGCAATACAATAAAGGCAAGGTACTTCAGAATCCCATTTAACGGTGGGAGAAAAATACTAGTATATGGTTTTTATTTTTCCCTTTCAAACATTACTGTTTACTTATACTTGTCACATAATACCATGTACCAAGCACCCTGGAAACCACAGTTTCTACACCAGTGGTTCTCAACCTTCCCAATGCCTCCTAATGCCATGACCCTTTAATACAGTTCCTCATGCTGTGGTGACCCTCAATCATAAAATTATTTTCATTGCTATTTCATAACTGTAATTTTGCTACTGTTATGAATGGTAATGTAAATATCTGATACGCAGGATGTATTTTCATTGTTACAAAGGGGTTGTGACCCACAGGTTGAGAACTACTGCTTTATACCTTAATAGAGAGCAAAGTGAATGACAAATAGAAATGGGTATAACAGTGTAAAACCAGCAACATCAGTACGTAGAATCCTGGCATTTTTATTCATTGATAATTTATATATAATAAACCACCCAAGGCATACAGTGAAACAATAAATTACTTACAATAATTAAATGAGCTAGGTACTACTAAATAAAATTTATCAACTGACAAAAAGTTTTAAATTGGTTATTTAACATAAGTCATTAAGCTATTATCCCAATAATTGTTTAACACATTATGATTTATTAAGTAACTTTTGCTGAAACTAAAATAAAGGCACAGAAAGAGATGTAAGACAGTTTGAAAAAGGGAACTTTAAGAGCTAAGGCACCGAGCCTTCACTAGGGTTTGGATGAAGAGGTAACTCAAGAAAGGGAACGACTACAAAGATGAAAGCGAAGAGCGAAAGGAGAGTCCCAGGTTGGAGAGAGATGGTGAGGACATCACAGAGACCTGCGTGTGCCCAGGAACAATGGTGACAGAATGGACATGTCCTGACATGGTTTACGGCACACAAAGAGCACATTCTGGCTCGGTGCCTGGGGCATGTACACCTGAGCTGGCAGGTTTGAATCCAGCCCGGGCCTGCCAAACAACAATGACGGCTGCAACCAAAAAATGACCTGGCATTGTGGCGGGCGCCTGTAGTCCCAGCTACTTGGGAGGCAGAGGCAGGAGACTCGCTTGAGCCCAGGAGTTGGAGGTTGCTGTGAGCTGTGCTGCCACAGCACTCTACCCAGGGCGACAGCTTGAGGCTCTGTCTCAAAAAAAAAAAAAAAAAAAAAAAAAAGCACATTCAAACTTCTTTTTATTAAACTACAATATTAAGGTTAAAATTAGAACATAAACTTCCAATTTCACGTAGACAATACTAATAGTCTTTATTATTTGACAGTTGCTTTATGGTCTAGGTAATTAGAAATTAATAGTCTTACACCAATTCTGAGAGTCATTAAGAAAAAAGAATATATAACGTAAATTATCTCCACTGTCAATATTGGAAGTTAAAATTTGCCTTCTGATACAAACCCCTTAACATGAGGAAGTATTAAAAACTAAAAGTATAAGTCCTATTTGTATTGCATAATTCACAATATTACAAATGTCTTATTAGCTTATATAAAAATCTACTTTCACATCTCCCAGAATTAGCTAATTAAAACATGCTTGGTTCCTTTGTTACAACTGTGTTTATAATACTAGTGTTCTTACCCATCACAAATCTACTGATGACAGTGTCAGTAGCACTAAGACCCAAGTAACAGTGCTGTATTTATAATTGTGCTTTAGTTTCCACAAAAGCAAAATTCTGAGAAGAGTGTGAGTCATTATCCCGAGGGTAAAAAAAAAAATTTCTCTGGTCAGAATACGAGACTTATTATTGACACCAGTAATTTAGCCCAGAAATTCCTTTTCTGAATAAAAGGAACAGAATGTTTCTTTTCTCTATTCACACACTCCAAAACTAACAGAACTGTCCATCTGCCTGCTTTTACTGCTTTCCATGTCTGGTATGTGATGACAGAAAAGCAACCTTTAATCTACCTATTTTCAGTACTGCTCTTTTGTTCTTCTGTCCTTTCAGGATGTCATTTTCCCAGGACAACACACATGTGGACACACACCAGCACGGTCTTTTCATCTTTGCCTTCCTATTTGAGCATCTATCACGAAATTATTGCAATACGCATACAGAACATCCTAAACATGGATATTTCCATGATACTAAATGTTAAGTTCTCAGGTTCACATTTTTTATTTCATCTTAAACTATCTACATAAATTAAAAGGTAAAAGTTACAAAGGTAAGGAAATGGTAAGGAAATACTAATGCTATGAAAGATTTAATTAAAGGTTTCCTCCTGACATTCCCCCAATTAAAAGACAAAATAATCTCTGAAGTTTGTATGACTGTCTTTAATTGTTTCTTTTGTTGGCACCTCTTACCCTACTCAAGTGTGGACATTCTTCACAACATCACCACTTAATCTCCACAGTTAGAACCGTTAGGCAGCGGTTCTCAACCTGTGGGTCATGATCCACAGGAACTGTACTAAAGGGTTGCGGCATTAGGAAGGTTGAGAACCATAGCTTTAGTATTTTCAACTCCCCTCTTGGATGATGTCACTTCCACCCACTAAATCGCCCTCAATTTCATCACTTTTTTTTTTTCAATCTTTCTCTATCACTCTTTGATCCCAAAAAGTGGGTCTCAGAGTCCCTAATTCAATGAGCATTCGTAAAGTAATTGCTATCTGCGTAGTACTACTTATATTTTCATTTCCTTCGTAAATATTTACAGAGTAGAATGCTGAGTTGTATAATGAAAATGTGCACAAAGAGTTGATGTCATAATCCTTATCCTTAAAAAAGCCTGTTTACAAAGGTAACCCTTGGTTATTGTCGGGGAACTTGGATCTAGGATTTGGGGAGGATTCCCACTACCTTACCTGATAAGAGTGGTTCACCATGCCAAAACTGTTTTTGACAACACTATGGTTTATGGTGAATACTGGCTTTCTTTCTGGGAATCTGGAATTGGAGTTTCTGCTGAACTAGGGTGTGATCAGGCCCCAGTAAAAGGCCCCGGCATTGAATCTCTAACAAGGTTCCCAGGTTGGTAATATTTCATAGATGTTGTCACCACTCTTTGTTAGGGAAGTTAAGTGTGTCCTACGTGATTCCAGGGAAGACCAATCATGGAAGCTTGTGCTTTGATTCCCCTGGATTTTGCCCCATTCACCTTTTTCCTTTGCTGACTATACTTTGTATCCTTTTCTTTCTTTTTTTTTTTTTGGATTTAGTTGATTTTATTTACAGCTTTTTTGGGTTTTTTACATTTCAGAACATAACACAATTACATTTTCTCATTTTCTGACCTGCAAACAGATACCTTAATTTTTTTTTTAATTATCAAATTAGGTACATCCAAAATGCAACAAGTACACATATGACAATTAATTCACAAAGTGTAATTTACTGGGACGTATCCTAAGAATTTAGGAACACTGTATCCTTTTCTTATAATATGTCATGGAACCATGTCTACATGCTGGGTCCTCTGAGCACACACCATCAAACCACGGGAGGGTCTTAGGACCTCCCAAAACATTAAGATGGATGTTATGCTTAACTTTGTAAGAAATAGTTCTCGGGTGGTGCCTGTGGCTCAAAAGAGTAGGGCACCGGCCCCATATGTCCAAGGTGGCAGGTTCAAACCGAGCCCTAGCCAAAAACCACACACACACACACAAAAAAAAAAAAAAAGAAGAAAAAGAAATAGCTTCCCACAGTGGCTGTCTGTTCTGCATTCCCACTAGCAATCAGTGGGAGTTCCAGCGGCTCTATATCCTCATAAATATTTATTGGAATCAGTCTTTTTCATTTTAGCTATTCAGATGGGTACCTCACTATGGTTTTAACATATACACTTACTAATAAATAATGATGTACAAAACCTTCCTATGTGCTTCTTGGCGATTTTGTATATGTTCTGTGAAATGTCTGCTTGAGGCTTTTGCCCATTTTTATACTTGGTAGTTCATTTTTTAAAATGTTGCTTTCAGAGATTCTTTATATATTCTGGATACACATTCTTTATCCCTTGAAGTACTAAGAATTTCCCTCCCATTCTGTGGCATATCTATTCATTTTCTTAATGGTGTCTTTTAATGACCAAAAATAATTTTTATTTTTGCCCCACGTATTAAATTTTATTTTATGATTAAGGCTTTTGTGTTCTGTCCAAGAAATCTTTGACTTCTCAGTAGTTTTAAAAGATTTCTTTATGTATATTCTGCTATAGTTACAGTTTATTTCTAGATAAGCGATCTTTTTATTAATTTTATGAATGGGTTTCTTCCATTACATTTTATCTTTTTCTAGACATAGTGTCTAGCTCTGTCACCTAGGTTGGAGTGTTGTATACAACACAGCTCATTATAACCTTGAATTCCTGGGCTCAAGTGATCCTCCTGCCTTAGCCTTCCAAATAGTTGGGACTTAAGGTACATGCCATCATGCCTAGCTAATTAAAAAAATTTTTTTGGTAGAGACAAGATCTCCTGATAGCCCAGGTTGGTCTCATGTAATCCCAAGTGCTGGGATTATGGACATGAGCCACTCTGTTTAGCCCATAATATTTTATAGTTGATTATTGTTCATAAG
This sequence comes from Arctocebus calabarensis, assembly GCA_963573935.1. Taxonomy (NCBI): domain Eukaryota; kingdom Metazoa; phylum Chordata; class Mammalia; order Primates; family Lorisidae; genus Arctocebus; species Arctocebus calabarensis. The sequence goes on from CAUYON010125242.1 coordinate 34,718, forward strand.
AAGGAAAACTATAGTTTCTACATTAATATCAATATGACACACAGAAAAAGATCAATACATCTCACAAAACAAAGCCAAAGATTCTAGTTTAGCAAATGACAGCACAAGTCAAACTGCAGTCCCTGGGTAACTGGGAAGACATTTGGAACACAAATAACAAAGGGATAATATCTGTAACTTACAAATAGTTCAGACAAGTGAGTAAGAATAAAAAGGTTACAGAGTTTGCAGAAAAGGAAATTTAAGCAGCCAAAATAATTTTTGAAAGGATATAAAAGGAGTAATACATTCCCACTTTTTACCTTTTATATTGAGAAAATTTACATGTCATGAAACCTGGTAATTACAAAGATAGTTCTTTCACACTATTGGTGGGAATGTAAATTTTCTGGGAGACAATCTGACAGTATAATTCAATATTTAAACGCACATATGCTTAGACTAGGCATTCCCACTACTGGAAATTTATTACATAGGTATATTTGTAAAAATTTACCAAAAAGTAGGCTAAAGAATATTCATTACAGCAATATTCATGAAAGCAAAAACTAGAAACAAGCAAAATATTCATCAGTAGGGAAATGATTGTGCAAATTACAGGAAAGCACTTTATGAAATGCTATACAACTATTCATATGAATGATACGGATCAGCACAAGTTGATATGAAAAATAAGGTGGTGGGAAGGAAATGCAGAACAGCGTGTTTATAAAAAGGAGAACAGACTTTTGATGTCAAAATATCAGAATACCTCTGTGCTACTAATCATTCTTCAATAAGAATGAGGCCCTGTGCAATGGCTCACGCCTGCAATCCTAGCACTCTGGGAGGCCAAGGTGGAAGGACCCTTGAGGTCAGGAGTTCAAGAACAACTCTTGAGATGGCTCTACTAAAAACAGAAAAATTAGCTGGGTGTGGTGACACCTGCCTAAGTCCCAGCTACTTGGGAAGCTTAGGCAGGAGGACTGTTTGAGCCCAGGAGTTTGAGGTTGCTGTGAGCTAGGATAATACTATAGCACTCTAGCCTGGGCAACAGAATGAGAGTCTGTCTAAACAAAAAAAAAGAAGAAGAAGAAGAAGAATGGGAAAAACATCTTTGATGTAGGTGGGAAACTATAATACTAAACCACAATATATACGTAATACAGATGGGAAAAAGGAGAATGAAGGATGACTCAGTAGAGATGAATAATATTAATGGGCCTAAAATAGGAAGCAAGCCAATTCTTAAGGGTTCAGGACTAGGAGATTTCTGGAACTATTAGAATTTCAGGTCTCCAAATGGACCAAATGCAAGAGGCTCTGAAACTCAACAGGCACAGAAGTAGGTATGAGTAAAGTCGTAACTAAAACCAGATTATGTGAAAATCTAATGAGACCCAAATCTCCTTTCTTCAGTATAGCTCTAGAACATAAGTAGCCCCACAGAGGTGACTGTAGATTTTCTCCAGCAAAAATCCCAAACTGACTAACCTAAAGAAGGACTGTGACATAGGGATTTCTTATAGCATAGTTTGCTAACACACCTAGAGCTCTGTCTTCAAGTCCAGAGCTTTCATTTCACCTTTAATGACTTTTAAATAAGAGATAACCAAGGATCTTCACACATTTGAGAAAAGTCTGCAATACTAAAGACTGAGACCAGTGATTAGAAACAGACAGAAGAAAATGTCACAGAAACTGTAATTAAAATATTTTAAAACACTACATACTGCAGAAGAACCAAAAACAAAAGAATAGAATAAGAGCTAAAAAAAAATAATAATAATAAAAACTTAACATTAAAGGCCAGGCAAATTTTCAAAAGGCAGAATAAAAATAAGTAATAGAAACGTAAGGTAAAAACAATTAGAAAAGCAATCCAGGGAATCTAAAATCTGATTAGTCGGAGTTCCAGAGAAAAAATGAAAATAGAGGGTAAAAAACTATCAAAAAAGTAAGGGAACAAAATTTCCGAGAATCAAAGAATGTTAAGTCTACAGAAAGCAAGAACCTGTTAAGTACACTGCAAAAGATGCACACCAGGGTACAGCACTATAAAAATCTCAGAACACTGAAATGAAAATAATCATTTCCAAAGAAAGAGAAAAATACAAAGATAAAAGATCAGAAACCAGAATGGCTCTGGACCATTAAACAGCAAAATTAGAAGCTAGAAAGTATCAGAGCAATACTTTAAAGATTCTGAGTAAAAATGTTTTTCAACCTAAAATTCTACACTCATTTAAAATATCACATAATTGTAGGGGCAGAATAATGACATATTCAGATAGGGAATCTCCAGAAAGTTACCTCCCAGTAAATTTCCTAGCCACTAGAAGACATGCTCTTACAAAATAAGGGAGCAAAACATGAAGGTACGGAACGCAGGGAGCAAGGCATCAATATAGGAAGCAGAGGCAAGGAATTTCCAGGATAAGTGCAAAAAGAAGTCTTAAGATAACAGCCGTGAATCAGATCTAGAGAGCAATCAAGATTCAATCAGAAAGACTAAAGGGGCTGGGTGCCTGTAGCTCAGTGGCTAGGGCAACAGCCACATACACCAGAGCTGTCTGGTTCAAATCCAGCCCAGGCCAACTACAGCCCAAAGAATAGCTGGGCGTTGTGGCAGGCACCTGTAGTTCCAGCTGCTTGAGAGGCTGAGGCAAGAGAATCCCTTCAGCCCAAGAGTTTGAGGTTGCTGTGAGCTGTGATGCCACAGCACTCTACTGAGGGTGACATATTGAGACTCTGTAGAAAGGAAAGAAAAGGAAGAGAAGAGAAGAGAAGAGAAGAGAAGAGAAGAGAAGAGAAGAGAAGAGAAGAGAAGAGAAGAGAGAAAGAAAGACTGAAGGCTTTAGTAAGAATATTGTGGGGAAATAACCGACCTATTTATTATGTGTGAGAAGTTATTACAAAGATTGATTAAAGCCTGGGGGAAGATGCAATGGTAACTAAGCAAAATTTTAAGATGAGGCAATTATTTAATTAAAAAACAACAAAATAGTAACAGAAAAAAACATAACATCATGCAGTATTTGCTACATTACTATATGGTCGATGAATAAGGACCACACTAAATGTGGATATGGGACAAGATGAGAGGGAGTAGTGGGAAGGAGATTCAGTAATGAACAACCAGCTGTTTCAATCAACCCTTCTGTCATAATTTAAAGCTACACATACATGTATTTTTTGTTTGTTTGTTTCAGCTTTATATGAGGTATAATTTAAAGTTCAGTTCCATGAGTCTTGGTAAATGTATACAGTTGTGAAAACCACCACTGACAAGTAAGTTTTAAAACACTTCCATTAACCATCCCTGAAGGTTTTCTCCCCTTGCAGTCAATCCCCTACTCCAGGTGAGTAACTTAACTACGAGGTAAGCTCTTAAGTTCAGGTCTGGGATCCATTTTAAATTACATTTAAGTATCTTTTGGTTGAAGACAGCATTAAGTATCTTTTCAAAAAGTCCTCCATATGGATTTCCCGTTAATTCTAGCATCTTTTTTTGAAAAGACTATATTCTTTCCCCATTGAATTACCTTGGCACCTCTGCCAAAAAACAATTACCACATAAATAACCTTATAAAATACAAGTTCTTAGGAGAATTTATGAATTCTTATTAGCAAATAATATAAAAAGAAAAAATGTTCAATAAAATTATGTTATTTCATTAATGTCATGGGGAAAAGATGGGATGTATCAAATTCTCCAAGAGAAGAAATTAGAAAAAATTACCTTATTGTATTATTCTACTTTAACCCTTTCAAATCTCTTCCATTAATCTATGTCTATCCTTATGCTAATTCTGTACTATTTTGATTACTGTAGCTTTACGTTAGTCTATTAAGTATAAAATGTCCTATTTCCTTAAGTATTAACAGTTGATTTCGCTGATATTTCACTTCAATACTTGTTACTTTTATTGTGAAGTTACATCCTCATTCTTTCAAACACACATTTTGGCTTACAATTATCTTTCTTTTTTTTAGAGCAGTTTTTGTGAAATCGCAAATATGTTAAAAATTTATGTTATTTTCAAACACAAGTTCCATCAAGGAACCAGCGGAGCACATTCAGTTCATGGTATCAACAAAGTATTTGGGAAGGATGTGGCTAATGAATGCACAGTACATCCATGATTTGAGAAGTTACGTTCTGGTAATTTTAATCTTGAATGAGCCTCATGGCTGACCTGAGACCAAGGTGAACAATAATAGGCTGAAAGCTGTACTGGGAGCGAATCCATCTCAACCTGTTAATCATGCTAACATGAATTAGCATTAAGGTCTGATGTTACTATCCCAATAACACTAGACTATTTGGGAAGGCAAAGAAGCTGAACAGATGGGTTTCACATGAATTAAATGAGTGTCAAAAGGGAAACTGTTTCAAAGCTTGCGATTCTTTGCTGTCACAACATAAAGGCCAACCATTTCCACACCATTTTGTGATAAGAAATGGATTCTTTTTGATAATCACAAGTGTTTGGCATGATGGCTGGATAAGGATGAAGTGTGAAACACAATCCAAAACCAAATATTCATTAAGAAAAGCTAATAATGAGGCTGGGCATGGTGGCTCATGCCTGTAATTCTAGCATTCAGAGAATTCAAGGTGGGTGGAGTGCTTGAGGTCAGGAGTTCAAGACCAGCCTGAGCAAGAGTGGGACCCTGTCTCTAAAAAAGCGTGGCTGAGGACACTTGCAGTCTCAGCTACTTGGGAGGCTGGAGCAAGAGGACCACTTGAGCTCAAGAGTTTGAGGTTGCTGTGAGCTATGACACCATGGCACTCTACCAAGGGTGAAAAAGTGAGACTGTCTCAGGAAAAGGAAAAAAAGAGCCAATGATGAGCGTTTGGTGATCTAGTCCTGGTATTATCCACTCCAGCTTGATGAAACCTGGTAAATCGATTACAGCGGATGTCTACTGCAACCAGGTAACAACATGATGAGGATGCTTGCAATTAAGCAGCCAAGACTTAAGATAAGCCAATCCTCTTGCCAGAGAACACTGTCACACAAAGAACTCTGCTCAAACTAGAGAAGCTGGACCACTTCTTTTGGGATTTTGACCACCACTTCTTGCAAAGAAAAATACTCAATTCTCAAGAAGTTATGGAAAACGCCTTTTATAATTTCTTCACCACTTGCTCTCCAGGCTACTCTGACACTGGCATAACAAGTTGTTGTTAAGAAAACAAAATTGTGTTGATAGTTTAGGTGCATACTTTGATTGTAATGCTTCTTGTCTGAGATATAATAAACTTTTGATTGAAAATCAGACACTTCATATTTAATGACCTAAATAGCAAGTGAAAAATCAGGTACTTGGAATTCCTCAGATTTTGTAGTGTTTTTTTTTTTTTTTTTCCTTTCTGGCTTTATGTTTTTGTCCTTCCACACACATTTTACAACAAACCTGTCAATTTCTATGAAAAAAACTGACAAGATTTTGATCGAGACCATAATCCAATTGATTCTATAGAGCAATTCATGAGAACTGCCATCCGAACAACATTCTTCAAAGTATGAATTATCTCTCAATTAATTTAGGTCTTCTTTAACTTCTGTAGTTTTCGGTGTATATGTATCTTTTGTTAAATTTATTTATAAGTAATTAGGCAATGCTATTGTGAATGCTTTAGTTTCTTAATTTCATTTTTGGATTGCTCATTGCAAGCACATAGAAATATAATAAATTCACTTATTATCTCATATTCTATACCCTGGCTAAATTCACTTCTTAGTTCCAGTAGGGTTTGCTTTTTTAGAATCTTTAGAGCTTTCTATCTACATGCCACGTGCTCAGTTTTACTTTTCCATTCCCTACTTCCTTTAATTTATTTTTCTTGCCTTACTGCACTGGCAAGGACCTTCAGTAGAATGTTAAATAGAAGCAGTAAGAGTAAACACTCTCACCTTATTCTTGATTAAGTGGAAAACCACAAAATTACTGACCATGAAGTATGTTAGCTGTTTTTTTTACAGACATACCAAGTTGAGGAAGTTGCCTTCAATTCTTAGCTTGCTAAAAGTTTTTATTATGAATTTGTGGTGAATTTTGTCAAATACTTTTTCTGTATTTATTGCCAATGATCACACGGTTTTTCAATTTTATCTTATTAATATGGTGTATTACTCTGAATTGATTTTTCAAAGTTAAACAAGTCTTGCATTGCTGGAATAAAGCCCACTGATTACAGTGTATCACCCTTTCTATAATATTGTTAGATTAAACATAGTAATATTTTGTTAAGGATTTTATGTCTGTATTTATGACAAACATTAAATGCTAGTTTTCTATTCTTCTGATACGTTTGTTTTAGCTTTGGTATCTGGAATACTGGCCCCATAAAATGATCTGTGATATTCTTCTTTGCTAATACTGACCTCATAAAGAGAACTGATGTTCTTCTTCTTCTATCTTCTGAGAATTTGGGTGGGATCTGTATTATTTTCCTTCTTTCGATATTTGACAGAATACTATGTCATTGGGCCCTGAATTTTCTTGGTTAGAAGGTTTTTCTATTAAGGTCTACTATTTAGATTTTCTGTTTCTTCTGGAGTTAATCTTGGCAATTTGTGTCTTACAAGAAATGTGTCCATTTGATCTAGGTCAGCGGTTCTCAACCTGGGGCCGTGACTCACAGGAACTGTATTAAAGGGCTATGGCATTAGGAAGGTTGAGAACCACTCATCTAAGCTGTCAAACTGGTTGTTGTAAAGTTGTTCATAATATTCCTTATTTATTTATTTATAGACAGAGTCTCACTCAGTTGCCCTGGGATTGAGTGCTCTGGTGTCATAGCTCAAACTCAAACTCTCAATCTCAATTCTCAAACAATCTCAAACTCTTGTCACGCTGCAGCCTCCTGAGTAGATGGGACTGCAGGCTCCTGCCACAATGCCAAGCTAGTTCTTCTATTTTTGGTAGAGATGGGGTCTCACATTTTGCTCAGGCTGGTCTCAAACTCCTGAGGTCAGGTGGTCCACCCATCTCGGCCTCCCAGAGTGCTAGGATTACAGGAGTGAGCCACTGTGCCCGGTCATAATATTCCTTTATTATCCTTTTAGTATCTATAGTATCTCTAATAATATCTATTCTTTCATTCCTAATATTGTTAATTTACATCTCTTTTGTTACTGATCAAGGTTTATCAGTTTTATCAAACTTTTTAAACAACTAGCTGTTAGTTTCTTTGATTTCTGTTCTGATCTTTATTATTTCCTTTCTTCTACTTACTTTGGATAGAGGAACTAGTTCCTATAATGCATAAACTTTTCCAAAATATAGAGAAAGAAGGAATCCTGCCAATATATTCTATGAAGCAAATATCACCCTGATCCCCAAACCAGGAAAGGACCCAATGAAAAAAGAAAACTATAGACCAATGTCAATAATGAATATGGATGCAAGAATATTTAACAAAAGCTTCTGCACAGCCGAGAACACAATAAGTAAAGCAAGCAGACAGCCCTCAGAATGGAGAAGATATTTGCAGGTTATGTCTCCAACAAAGGTTTAATAACCAGAATCCACAGAGAACTCAAACGTATTAGCAAGAAAAGAACAAGTGATCCCATCTCAGGATGCGCAAGGGACTTGAAGAGAAACTTCTCTAAAGAAGACAG
>CAUYON010125244.1:0-17307 GCA_963573935.1 Arctocebus calabarensis
CCAAACAACAATGACGGCTGCAACCAAAAAATGGCCGGGTGTTGTGGCAGGCGCCTGTGGTCCCAGCTACTTGGGAGGCAGAGGCAAGAGACTCGCTTGAGCCCAGGAATTGGAGGTTGCTGTAAGCTGTGATGCCATGGCACTCTATCCAGGGTGACAGCTTGAGGATATCTCAAAAAAAAAAAATTGTTGGGCCATATTAATTGGTTACATCCTACTTTAGGAATACCAACTTATGATTTAACTAATCTTTTTAAAATTAGGAGGACCTTCAGACTTGAACAATCCTCACTCACTCACCCCTGAGGCAAAAGAAGAATTGCAGTTAATTGAAAAAGAGATTCCCTCAAAAGAATTAGATCAGATTGACATTAGGTTCTGATTTGACTGATAGTTATAGTCACTTCTCATTCCCCATCTAGAGTTATTTATCAAGAGGACACTCTTATAGAGTAGCTATTCCTCTCTAATCAAATGATACAAAAAATGTAAAAATATTTAGACAAAATCTGTGAAGTAATGCTAAAGGCAGAAACAATTTGCCAACTATCAGGCTATGATCCATATTCTATTTTGTTCCTTTTATAGAAAAACAAATTAAACTTAATTTCCAATTATCAATGCCTTGGCAAATCGCTCTTGCATCTTATTATAGGCCTGATTACCAATGAATACACACATGATGAAAGATTCCAATTCTTAAAGCTTACTTCCTAGGTTCTCCCTCATATCGTCAAGGACTCCCCACTGGCAGATGCTATTACTTTTTACACAGATGTCAATAAGGATGGCAGTGCTGGATACACTGATGTGTAATAATCTCTAAGTCGTTCAAAGTCCTTATAACTCTGTTCAAAAGAATGAGATGTATGCTATTCTTATTCTCCAAGACTTTTATTGCACTATGAACATTGTCACCGACTCTCAGTATTCCAGCTTTGCTCTTAGATACCTTAAAACATTGTCTATACTCATAATGATGAAATCTCTTCCTTCTTATGATCTATCCAGAGACTCCCTAGATACCATATTCATCCTATATATATTACTTATATTAGAGCACACACCATTCTACCTGGTCCCATGACTTCTCTGAACCCTCAAATAGATCAAGCCCTTAGTGGTACTGTCCAGGAAGCATCCACTTTTCTTTCTTTTTTTTTTTTTTTTTTTGGAGACAGAGCCTCAAGCTGTCACCCTGGATAGAGTGCTATGGCATTACCAGCTCACAGCAACCTCCAATTCCTGGGCTCAAGCGAGTCTCTTGCCTCCGCCTCCCAAGTAGCTGGGACCACAGGCGCCTGCCACAACGCCCAGCCATTTTTTGGTTGCAGCCATCATTGTTGTCTGGTGGGCCTGGGCTGGATTCGAACCCACCAGCTCAGGTGTACGTGACTGGTGCCTTAGCCCACTGAGCCACAGGTGCCGAGTCGAAGCATCCACATTTCATTCCTATACACATGCTAATGCAAACATTCTTCATAAGAAATTTCATCTCACAAAAATTCAATCACAACAAATTCTCTCCTGGTGTCCTTGTTCCAAAATACATGTGTCCCCCTTTTGTGAAGGTACCAACCCTGGAGGAGAAACAGCAAACCAAATATGGCAGATGGATGTGACCATTGTCCCATCCTTTGGTAGATTAAAGTATGTTCACCATTCCATAGATACCTTTTCTCATTTTTCCTGAGCCTCAGCCTTACCAGGAGAAAGCGCTCATTGTGTCATTCAACACTTGCTAGAATATTTTAATGTCATAGGGCTCCTTAAGTCCATTAAAACTGACAATGCACCCTCTTACTCTGCTCAAAACTTAAGTATTTTTCTATCCTTCTGGAATATACAAATTTATCATGGTATTCCTTATAATTCTCAAGGCCAACCCATTATCAAATGCCACCACAAAACGTTAAAAGATGTGATAGCTAAACAAAAAGGGAAACATGGTATATTCCCTTTGACTAATAGCCCTAGATATATTCTCACTAGAGCCCTATTCACCCTTAATTTTTTCAATCTCAACAATGATGGAAACACAGCTGCTGAAAGTCACTGGACATCTCTTACCCATATGCCATTTCCCAAGTGGATTTCTTCATACGAAATCTGATATGGCTGAATGGAAACCTGGTTATGTGCTACACTGGGATCAAGGGTTTGCTCATATCATTACAGAACAACAAGAAAAGCAGTGGCTGCCTGCTCATGGACCAAAACTCATCATGAGTAGAAAACCTCGCCAACACCTTGACAAATCTGTCTTCGGTAACTCCTTCTATTGATATAAGGTTCCCTCATCCCAGCCTGAATAGGAAACCTCAATTTCCTAGGCCTGAAATTTCATGAAAACATTTTACTCCAAACTATCCACCCTGATTATCCACCCCAATTTTCATTTACTGTTTCTCAGAGGATCAGCCTCCTCTGAGAAACCTCTAACTGCCTCCCATATCGCCATCCATCCTCAGCAGGAAGTAGCTTGGAGCAGTTAGAACCTCTTTTCCCTAATGGCAGTTGGAGCTTCTGAGAGGGAGGATCAATATGGGGTTCCACCACTTAAGAAGCCTCCCAATATTGATACTACCTTTTCCCCACCTGACATTCCAGTCTGTACTATGCCTATTCCTGCTCATTTATCCAAATGGGTGCAATGGATAATGTGCAGAAGCAAGAAACTTCAGGCTTGATTAATACTTCTTATGGAAGCGTCAAGGACCCCACAGGTCAGCCTGAAACAGTTAGGTGATGAAATATATAAGATCGCTATTACCCTTATTTGTTTAGAAGAATACAACCTGTCACAAATACTAGATCCCTTTTCTTTGGCAAAGGCCCTAACTAACTCCTCTGATGTTAATTATTCCGTGCCTTTTTTTCCTTTCTCTGCCTAGATAGGAGAGCAACTTGAGAAGAAGAACAAGTGAAATAAAACACCTACAAGTTTCTTCATCACCCTGCGCAAGAACATCTTAAACAGGAAGGGGTATATGTAGGAGCCGGGTTTGAATCTGAGGCAGTGGTGCGGGGCTACAGGCACTGAGTCCGCATCGGTGACCCAGGGGTTCTTGTCAGTTTCTCCTCCAGTGCAGATCTCAGGTGCACACCCCACCTCCCATAGGTTTGGATCCTTCCAGGTACACCTTATGAAGGTCCATGTCACCTGCATCCCAGAGCCAGGGTTGCAGGAAGCCAGGACATCAGGCTTGCAAAGATGAGCAGACATCAGACGTTAACTAGCAGACACCAAATATTAATGAGCAGACACCGGACATTGCAGATGTCAGACATAAATGAGCAGAGGGTGGATGTTAAATGCTGAACAGCTGTGGAACTTCAGTGTCAGGGTTGGAGTTAGGAGGAGGAAGCACGTTGCCCATGCACATGCCAGGCACTCTCAATAAATAGTGATTACAGAGGTAGCCTGAAGCCTTTCCCAACACATGGAGGGGGGCCCTCCTGCAAGCGACGAGCTTACAATCCATGGCCTGCCTGCTGCCTTTATGATGGCTCCAACATGATGCCCAGCACATAAGCCATCTCTCCTGAACTCTGGGACAGTCAGTCCTGTCAACTGGGCAGCCTTGCGAGCTTCATTTGGTGGGCAGAGCCAGCACTGGCAGAGTAACTTTGATTGGAACTGTGGGTCAATACTGCCTACCGATTTCTGTAGCCCTGGAGACACTGCCTGGGGCTGTGGATTCGTCACGTCTCTGCCTTTGTTGGTGGCATTGCAACAGTGAGGAGTGGACTTATCAGGGACAGCCTATCAATTCAACTAAAAAAGTATAATTAACATGTTGAATAAGATAAAAAGAAGAAGAAGCTGAAAATACTCATGAGGAGGAATCAGCTGAAGAACTCTGGCAACATGAAAAATCAAAGCAGATCAAAGCCTCCTGGGGATGTCAAAGAAAATACAACAGAGAACCCCATCCACAGAGAAACTGCTGAAATTTCAGAAATAGAACTTAGAATATGGGTAGCTAATAAGATAATAGGACAGAAGGAAAAGATGGAAACAAAGAACAACAACAAAAAAAAAAACAGTTCAGAAGTGCCTCAGGAAATTAATGAATTCAAACACAAAGTCATCACGGATATGGACATAATAAAGAAAGATATAGCAGAGCTTAAGGAATTTAAAAGGTATTTGAGGAGCTTCAAAATGCAGTAGAGTCTCTCAGAAATAGAGTTGAGTAGTGCAAAGAAAGAATCTCAGATAAAGAAAACAAGACCTTTGAACTATCCCAAGCATTCAAAGAGGCAGAAAAATGAAGAAAAAGAAGAGAATATTCCCTGAGAGAGTTATGGGATCATTCTCAGAAATCAAACATCTGAATTATAGAGATTCCTGAAAGAGAAGAAGATGGTATAAAGCCATAAATTCTTTGGTCTAAGACATTATGGCAGAGAATTCCCAAGTATCGCAAGAGACACAGAAATTCAGACAGTAGATAGTTTCAGAACCCCAGCACCACTCAATCCAATCAAAGCATCTCCTAGATACATTGTAATTAATTTTTCCAATGTTAATATGAAGGAGAAACTTCTGCAAGCAGCCAGGCATAAGAAAAGTATTACTTACAAGTGAAAAGTATAAGGATGCCTGCAGATCATTCAGCTGATTCTTTCCAAGCCAGAAAAGGACGGTCATCAACCTTCAACCTTCTAAAACAAACAATTTCCAGCCCAGGATCCTATACCCTACGAAACTGAGTTTCATTTGTGATGGAGAAATCAGATACTTCACTGACATCCATATGCTGAGGAAATCTGCCATGACTCAACCATCTCTACAAGAAATACTCAGACCCATTCTTCATAACAAGCAACAGGAGGGTACACCACCAAAGTAAACCTACACAGAAATTAAAGAACAAAGCCTAACTTCCACAATGGTAAATAACATAAAAGCAAGCTCTGGGGGGGAGGAGCCAAGATGGCGATCTGTAGCCAGCTTTCTGCAGAGGTTCCCATCCAGAAGGAGAGTTAAAGGACAGAAACTCAGCAAGAAAGCCGATGGTTTGGATCTGAGCCCAAAGAAAAGGTCAAAGAACGCACATCAACCCTGCTGGGGTGACCTGAGACCTCAAGGACACAAACAACCCCCACCATATACCAGAGGTGGTGGGTTCAAACCCAGCCCCAGCCAAAAACAAAACTGCAACAACAACAACAAAAAAAAAGAATAAGAAGAAGAAGTGATCAAGAAACATAGCAGCATCTCAGGTTACAAAATCAATATCACAAATCAGTAGTCTTCGTATACGCCAACAATTGTCAAGCCAAGAACAAAATCAAAGACTCTATTCCTTTTACAATAGCACCAAAGAAGATGAAATACCTAGGAATATATCTAACAAAAGACATGAAAGATCTCTATAAAGAGAGTTATGAAACTCTGAGAAAGGAAATAGCAGATGATGTCAACAAATGGAAGAACATACCATGCTCGTGGCTGGGAAAAATCATCATCATTTTGGTAGGCTACCCAAAGCAATCTATAGATTTAATGCAATCCCCACCAAAGCACCAATGTCATATTTTAAAGATCTTGAAAAAATAGTACTTTGATTCATATGGAAGTAGAAAATAACCCTGAATAGCAAATACATTTCTTAGATATAAAAACAATTCTGGGGGAAGTGCCTGTGGCTCAGAGAGTAGCCAGCTCCATATACCAAGGTGAAAGGTTCAAACCTGGCCCCAGCCAAACAAAAAAATAGCCAGGCATTGTGGCTGGCACCTGTAGTCCTAGCTACTCAGGAGGCTGAGGCAAGAGAATCGCCCAAGAGCTGAAGGTTGCTGTGGGCTGTGACATCACAGCACCCTACTTAGGTGACAAAGTGAGACTCTGTCTCTAAAAAAAAAAGAGAATTAGGTGGTGCCTGTGGATCGGTGGGCAGGGGGCCACCTCCATATATGGAGGGTGGTGGGTTCAAGCCCAGCCCCAGTCAAACTGCAGCAAAAAAATAGCCAGGCATTGTGGCAGGTGCCTGTAGTCCCAGCTATTTGGGAGGCTGAGGCAAGGGAATCGCCTAAGCTCAGGAGTTGGAGGTTGCTGTGAGCTGTGTGACGCCACAGCACTCTACCAAGGGCGGTAAAGTAAAACTCTGTCTCTACAAAAAAAAAAATAAATAAAATAAAACAATTCTGGAGGCATCACATAGCCAGACTTCAGGTTATATTACAAACCTATAGTGATTAAAATAGCATGGTACTGGTACAAAAATAGAGACACAGATCTGTGAAATAGGATAGAGAATCTAGAGATGAACCCAGCCACATATCATCATTTAATCTTTAATAAGCCTAACAAAAACATGCAGTGGGGGAAAAATGTTTATTTAACAAATGGTGCTGGGAAAACTGGTTAACCACATGCAGAAGACTGAAACTGGACCTGCACCTCTCACCATTGACAAAAATTGTTTCTCACTGGATAAAAGATTTAAATTTAAGACACAAAACAATAAAAATTCTAGCTGAGAGTGTGGGAAAAACACTTGAAGATACTAGCCTGGGAAAAAAACTTAATGAGGAAGATCCCCCTAGCAATTGCAGCAACACCAAAAATAAATAACTGGGACTTGCTCAAGCTAAAAAGCTTTTGCACAGCTAAGAGTGCCACAAACAGAGCAAACTGGCAGTCTTCAGAATGGGAGATTTTTGCGTGTTATGAATCTGACAATGGCCTCATAACTAGAATCTGCAGAAAACAATAATAATGAACAATAATAAAAATACAAACAGGCTTGGCACCTGTAGCATAGTGGTTACAGTGCCAGTTGCATACACTGAAGTTGGCGGGTTCAAACCCAGTCCAGGCCAGCTATCCAACAATGACAACTGCAACAAAAAAAGCCAGGCGTTGTGGTAGGCGCCTGTAGTCCCAGCTACTTGGGAGGCTGAGGCAAGAGAATTGCTTGAGCCCAAGAGTTTGAGGTTGCTGTGAGCATGGTACTCTATCAAAGGCAATGCAGTGAGACTCTATCTCAAAAAAAAAAAGGAAAGAAAAAGAAAAAAGTGCAAACAACCCTCTCTACAAGTGGGCAAGTGACTTGAACAGAAACTTCTCTGAGGATGACAGACGAATGTCCAACAAACACATGAAAAAATGCTCATTGTCTTTAATCATCAGAGAAATGCAAATCAAAACCACTCTAAGATATCACCTAACTCCAGCAAGATTATCCCACATCACAAAGTCCCAAAACACCAGAAGCTGGCATGGATGTGGAGAGAAGGGCACACTTCTACACTGCTGGTAGGATTGCAAATTAATATAGTCCTTTCAGAGAAAAGCATGGAGACTCCTCAAAGATCTAATTGTAGGTCTTCCATTTGACCCTGCAATATCATTACTAGGTATCTACCCAGAAGAACATAAATCATTTTACCACAAAGACATTTGCCCTAGAATGCGGCTCAATCATAATAGCCAAGTTGTGGAAGCAACCTAAGTGCCCATTAACCCATGAATGGATCAACAAACTGTAGTATATGTATACCATTGAATATTATGCAGGTATTAAAGAAGATAGAGACTTTACATCTTTTATTGCCTGGACTAGATGGAGTTGAAATACATTCTTAGTAAAGTATCACAAGAATAGAAAGATAAATATCCAATGTACTCCATACTAATATGAAATCAACATATAAACAATTACATGTTTCTAAGAACAATTAGACACTATTATAGTCCAGGTCGGGGATAGAAGCAAGTGGGGGGGGAAGGGGGAGGACGTATGGCAAAAGGAGGGAGGGAAGGAGGTGAATCTCACCTAATGTGCACATTTTGAGGGTGTATAACACGCCCCCTGTGTGAAGGGCTCTTCTACAAATTGAACTTTACCCTGGAAGTGAGAACAATGTAACCTAAATATTGTATCCACATATTAATTTGAATAAAGTTAAAAAAAATGGCAGTATAAGCGCCATCTGCCATGATGTTGTCAAACTGATATAAGTCAGGTATCATGGCTAATGCCTATACCCCCAGAACTTTTGAAGGCGAAGGTGGGTGGATCACTTGAGCCCAGGATTCAAGGTAACAGTGAGCTATGATCCAGTAACTCCATTTCAGTCTGAGTGAGAACCTATCTATAAATCAATAAACTGAGGTAGACAAAGTTAGCTCCCACTGTCCTGAGCCTCTTCCCAGCATCCAGTCTGTGTCACCCACTCTAGGGTTCACCATGATGCCCTCCCCAGATGTCTTGGAGAAATGGGTTAGGCCACTTTGGGCCTACACTGGCAGAGTAGCTGAGAAAATAGATCAGTGGAAAGTAACAGCTTGATGTATGACTTGCTGATGCAAGATCAGGAATATCAGGCAGAGTGGGATGCTGTGCAAACCACATCCTTCCAGGCATTCTCCCCACTGAATAGCCAAGCAGAAAGTGTCAAGTCAACTCTCCCAACCAGGGGGCAAAGCTGAGCATGCCAAGACAAGCCATGCTGAAATGGAAAACTGGAGCAATCCACATCAACATTTCCCTAGGCCTACCCAACCTATGTCAAAGTTGAAGTTCCTTACACATTTGTCAGGGCCTCAACAACATCTGTGAAACCTTTGTCAGTGGCCCAGTGATACTAATAGGACAAGAAGATATATCCAATGTGGAAAGAACTTCTCACCCACCAGTATTCTTCTAATCATTAGTGAGCTACCACTGGAAAGAAGACTTGTGTGCAAAATATACGGGCAAATTTTTCTCACCAAAGGCAGCCTGAAGGTCTACTGTGTGATGCACAGGACAACCAACAAGCAGCACCACAGAAGGAAGATGGCCATCAAGAACACCATGCCTCTGCTAGGTGAGAATGGAAACACAACTCTACCGAGGGTGACAAAGTGAGACTGTCTCTTAATAAATAAATAAATAATTAAAATGAATGGAAACAGAGTCTCAAAAATGTTGCCCAAGGAAATCCTGGCTTCTTTGGTAAATGGGGATGGACACTGTTGTATGCACCTAGTACACCAGTATGCTCAATGGCTGTCTAGCCATAAAGACCAACACAATCTTTGTGATCCAAAGCACAGGTATCCCTACCCTACTGATTTCTCTAGGGGCTAACCTGTTGTGAATAATGTCATTTTGTCCAAGATGCATGGCTCCAAATCAGGTGTCAGTAGCAATGTGGAAAAACCAAGTGCAGCTGACAGTATTCCCAAATACCAGTTACCTCACTTCCTGAAAGAAACAGGCTCTCAGCTAAACTTATGGGAAACTAATGGGAGAAGAAATGCAGAGTGAAATTGCTACAATCTGTGCTTTGTTTTTGGTTTGTTTTCTTAAAGACCAATTTCCTCCTCCTGTTTTTTTTTTTTCTTACTGACATGCAAATGATGTTTACAGTTGTGACAGATTGTAGCTATGCTACTAGGCAAAAAAACAAAAGTAGATCAATAAAAAGAAAAAAATTCATACCAAAATAAACATAAACTAGAATTTTTTTTTTAACTTTTGGAAGTAAGCGGGTCTTGAAAGCAGCCTGTACACAAACTGTGTACACAGAAATTCTGTGTAACCTAAAGTGACTACTTCTAAACACTTATCTATTTCTAGGTGGAACAATTGGAACTTATTAAACTAAATGGCAAAGACAACTGCTTAGTTTAATGGCAAGGCTGGGGGAAGGCAGTTATGGAATACTTCCATAGTAACTGTATGAGCATCAACAAGGTCTGTTATCTATGTAAGGTCCATTTTATATGTCCCAACCGTGTACAAGAGGATGTAACAATTCTAAATATACATGCACCCAACCCTAGACTGAAAGAAAAAAATAGACAGTAACACAACAATAGTGGGAGATGTCAAAATCTCACTCAAAGGAATAGATAGACCATCAGGACAGAAAATCAACATGGAACAATGAACTTAAACTGAATTTTAAAGCAAAGAGACCGAATAGACACTTATAGAACATTACCCAGCAAATGAAGAGTAAGCATTCTTCTCCTCACCATATGGAACATTCTACAAGATAGATTCTATGTTAGGCCACAAGACAAGTCTCAACAAATTTATAAAAACTGAAAATATACCAAGTACCTTCTCAGACCACATTAGTATAAAACTAGAAGGCAATACTAAGAAACTATTCAAATATAAGGAAATTAAACAACAAACTCCTGAACAATCACTGCATTGATGTAAAAATTAAGGTGGAAATTTAAAATTTTTTTTGAAACAAAGGACACTAGAAACATAAACTGCCAAAATCTCTGGGATACAGCAAAAGCAGTATGAAGTGGGAAATTTATAGCACTAAATGCCTAGATCACAAAAGATTGCAAATTAACTTAACACTGCCCCTCCTGGAACTAAAAAAAAGAACAGACAAAACCTAAAATTAGTAGAAAAAAAGAAATAATAAAAGTCAGAGAAGAATTAAATGAAATAGACACCCAAACCACAAAAGACCAGTGAAATTAGAGTACATTCTTCAAAAAGAGAAAGAAAATTGATACAAAATACACAACTTAGCTAGACTAACCAAGAAAATATACGTACTCAGTACTACATTGGAACTAACAAGATTAACATCTACATGCCCCCATGTGAGGAAAAAACTCAACAAAATTCATGTAGGGAGGAGGGGAAAAAGGGGTGGGCAAACTCCCATTGCAGGAGTATACTGCACACGTCCAAGGTGAAGGACATGCCAACAACTCAGACTTAAGCACTACAAAAGCAAACTATTTAACCTAATTGAATTTACTCCCATATTAATCTGAAAAATTTTTTAAAGCCAGTCTCAAAAAGCCACACCAAAAGAAAAACAAGTTCTGAAACTTAATTCTTTCTTAAATTTTTTAACTTCAATTAACAAATTTTACAATTCTTTTCATAAATCTTATAAATTTAAATAATCACTTGTTTAGTCCCATTAATAAACTCATTTAATTTGATTCCTTTGACTCTTTGAAACTATATTTGTAAATTTAATAATTCACTTTCCTTTTTGTAGTGTAACAGTTTTTTTTTCTAACCAACAAAGCCTTCCAAGTTTTTCTGTAATTCTTTTTTTATCTTATGACTGATTCTAAATAACAGCTTTAGGTTCAGCACCAGTAACACAGTGGTTACGGCGTCAGCCACACACACCAAAGGGCCAGCTAAACAACAATGATAACTGCAATAACAACAAATAATAATAACAGCTTTAATGAGATATAATTTATATATTATATAATTTATCTATATAAATTATACAACTCAATGATTTTTAGTATATTTTTAGTACCCACAGAGTCAGGCAGCCATTACTATAGTGAATTTTAGGATGTGTTGATTACAACTTCCAGTCCTCCAAAACCCATGCCATTAATAATCATTCCCCTTCCCCACCTGCATTCCCAGGCCTAGGGTAACAACTGATCTTTCTGCCTCTCTCAACTTGCCCTTTGTGGGTATTTCATATAGATGAAACCATACAATGTGTGCTCTTTTGTATCTGGCTTATTTTACAGAGCAAGTTTTCAAGATTCAAAAAGGTAAAAAAATAAAAATTGGGCAAAAGACATGAATAGACACTTCAGACATGAACATACAGACACTCTTCAAAAGAAACACAGAAATAGCCAACAGGTATATGAAAACATGTTCAACATCACTAATCATCAGAGAAAAGAAAATTAAAGCCATAATGAAATATTATCTTACCTAATCAGAATAGTTATTATTAAAACATTAAAAAATAACAAGTGTTGGTGAGGATGCAGATATAAAGGAATACTTATACATTATTGGTACTAATGTAAATTACTACAACTTCTATGAAAAATAGTATGGTATTTCTCAAAGAAATAGAACTACTATTCAGTCTAGCAGTCCCACTACTGGGTATCTACCCCAGAGAAAAGAAATCATTGCATCAAAAAGATACCTGAACTTGTATGTTTATCACAGCACTATTCACAATAGCCAGGAAATGGAATTTCTTTATTCATACAGAAAACTGTAATATATATACACAATGTAATACTAGTCAGCCATATAAAAGAACAAAATCATGTCATATGAAATAACATGTATACAACTATAGGCCATTATCTTCCAGGGGTGTCCAACCTACGGCCCACAGGAAACATGCTGATTTTGTGAGGACTATTCTTGCTTATATGTGGTATCATGTATCATGAAAATTATGCACCAAAAAAAAATTTTTTTTTTTTTTTTGGTAATCAGCTTTTGTTACTGTTTCTGTATTTACTGTAAGGCCCAAGATAATTCTTTGTCTTCCAATGAGTAGCGAAAAAGAAAAAAGGTTGGACACCCTGATAGGGAAACAAGCTAGTCATAGAAAGACAAATATTACATGTTCTCACTTGTAAGTGAGAGTTAAATAATGTGAACAAGTGAACATAGAGTGTGGAGACTCAGAAAGGTGAGGCGAGAAAAGGAGGGTAGATTATGAGAAACTACTTAATGGGGACAATAGCTCTGTGTAATCTAAAAATGCAACAAAACTGCACTTGTATCCCACAAATTTACACCAAGAAAATTTTTTTAAATGAATTCATAAGATTTTTTAAAAGGGAAACGAGATATTTAAATATAATACTTGTATTTCTTTTTTCCCACATTACCCTTCAACTCTTCTCTTGCACCCTTTCAACATTAGCTAACTTCCCTCAGCTGATCCCTATTTCTATCCTCATCTTCAGGGCTACATGTCTTAAAAACATTGTTCACATTCTTCTCTTCATTTTCCCACTCCTTATTCACCCCTCAACCCACTCCAAACTGGCTTCCATCCATTTGCTCCACCAAAACCACCCTCCCCAAGATCCATAATTTCCACTTCTGATGGCTATTCTTTCTCTAAAGAATTTTTACGGCTATCACCCCTGTGACTCCATTCTCCTGTACCTCTGCTAACTCCTTTTCTCACCCACTTCCAGACTTCTCTTCACCTACCAGCCTTTAAATGTTGACATTCTTCATATCTTGCTCCTAGGTTCCTTTCTCCTCCCATACTATAGCAATGATTGCTCCCACGTCAGGAAGTAGAGCCCTCCAAGGAAGGCAATATGGAGCATCTAAAGGGAAAACCCAACTCCAGTTCATTCTAGGAGTTCCAGACCAGACTGGGTAATAATGAGACCTTGCCTCTACAAAAACTAAAAACTTAAAAATGCAGAATTACAAAATAAACATTGCTAGGTCTTCCAGTTTTTCAAAATACCTTAAATCCAGATCATGCAGAATCTCCTGATTTGTAAATATTGGTAACTTTTATCAGTTTTTTTAAATGATTGTAAAGGCCAATTTGCTAACCAAAGCAAACTGAATATGTCAACTAGAATGAGTTTCCTTTCTCTGCTCTACCCTTTATCCTCTTTTCAAAATTTCACCCAGACCCCAGAGCTTCAATTACTATATAAACTCCAATTCACAGTTATTTATGTCTAGTGTAAACTTCTTTTCAAAGCTCCGTATACATACATTCAAATGCCTGGCCAACATTTTCACTAGGATGTCTTGTTTTTTGTTTATTTTTTTTTTAAAATAGGGTCTTGCTCTGTTACCTTGGCCGAAGTCCAGTAGCATCACTATAGCAGCCTCTAATTCCTGGGCTCAACCAATCCTCTTGCCTCAGCCTCCCAAGTAGCTGGGACTATAGGTGCACACTACCTCACCCAGCCTAATTATTAACTTTTTATTTTTTTGTAGAGGCAGGGTCTCATTATTGCCCAGGTTGGTCTGGAACTCCTAGGCTCAAGTGACCCTCCCGTATCTGTCTTCCAAAGTTTAGGATTATAGTTGTGAGACACCATGTCTCACTTAAAGAGCTTCATACTATATATGTCCAAAACAGAATTCATGATGCCCTAATCTGGTTCTCCTGGAAGAACAGGCTCATTTTATTGTCTCAAATAAATGACATTGCTATGGTTACTAAAAGTTAGGTGTTAAGTACAGTTGGGCATATGTATATAAATACATGCATAAATATATGTTTGAACTTTGTGTATACAACATATATGTGAGATTATATATCTCTTATATAAATGTGATATATATACATATAAGTATGTATATCAGTATTATAGCACTAGTGCTCAAGAATATAGCACAGATTTACCTGTTAGAAAATTCTGATAAGTCTTGGAATTGACTCAGAAAAGAATAATTTATATGACAGTCACAGTGAGGAAGACGCTGACTCAATATAAGGCCAAATGTCTTATCTGCAAGACCTGCTGTGGTGGATGCTGTAATGCCCAGAGTCGCCTTGGGGAAGGAAAAATGTATTCCACTAGATGCAGGGGAACTGCCAGAAAATGATGCTCAGTTTTAACCCTCCTTGGGTATTGCCTCAGTTAAAGATAACTGCCTTGCCCAAGATGGCCCCTCCTTCTAGGGGAAGCCAGCCTCCAATGACCCGTCATCACTGACAAAAAAACTCAGCCCTCCACCCCAAATTTGCGACAACTCTGAGGGGCCACTGAAACCCCAAGCTCTCCATTGGCACCGCTGAAACCTTCACTGGGACCGCACAACAGCTAGACTTCTTCCTCTAGCTAATCCGACCCCCTTCCGTTCCTTCCTCAGGTAGTGATAACAAGGACACCCCCTAATAAATGTCCTGTACACTAATTTCTTTGCTGCATCTACTTTCTGCAGAACCCAACCTGAGACACTTAACCAAATATGGAATGACCTGCCTCCAGTATGAGCCTACTGATCAAACTGACAAAAAAGAGATAGGACAATTATTTTTTAATGTTACAAAAAAAAGATGCATACAGTGGATATCTTCTAATGTTTCTTTCAAATATGAGATTCTATGCTTCTAAGTTTTGGATACTGGAAATCATATTTTATTTATAGAGTACTTTATAGATTATACATATTATCTCATTCAAAGCTCCCCAAAACTAGATGAAGCATAGAGAGGTATTACAGAGGAGAAAACTGAGGTTCAGAACATTATTTGGCCCAAGGCCACATATTTATTAAATAACGGAGTATTGGAACCAAGCTCTTCTCACTTTTCATTCTATAACCAAAATTTCTTGCACTATATCAATTATGTGAAAGACTAAGAGTTTTCAGAGAAGTACTTCATAACCAAAGATGATATTTAACTTTTAATTTGCTTGGCCATTGCCAGTACCTTAAAGAGTATTTTTTTTTTAATCATCTAAAATGCAGCTGTATTTCCATTTACCAGGTCTAAGTAATTCCATCCAAGAATTGTGATGGAATCTTTGAAACTTACAGGATCCCTTTAGTATTTCATTTGATTCCACATGAGGGTGCGCCTTTTTGCTGAGTTGTACAGAAACGTCCTATGACATATCCCTGGCAGTATACATTTCACTGCCTCTAGACTGCTAGGACCAAAGCCAGAGATCTCTTAGGGAAATTCTGCATGTTAATAAGAACATTACGTATTACATGAGGGAAGCTTTATATAAAATATTTCTGGGAAAAAAAGTCAGCAGGTAAACTTTTTCTAGCAACTGCCAAGCCAGACAAAGAAAAGACTTTAGGTTCTCAGAATTTTAGATTTTGTGGGAGAAAAAAACTTAAAAGCCAGTCAGATGCCCTCTTATTGCCTAAAGAGTTACATTAGATTCTCAGAATGGTCACAGCATTGAATTATACTCTGAAGAGAGACTAGCATCTTCCCCTGGTTCCTGAGTATGTCCTTTGACACAATATAACCCAAGTTAACCTTACAAGAGCAAAATTGAATCCAGAAATTTTCATCAAGTCTAACCAGACCACATTAGCCTTTCCATCAGAGACTTCCAACAACGTATTTGTTGCTGGACAAAATTTTTATCCCAGAAGTAGAAATGGCAGTTTCATAGTTGATTCTTCAGTAATCCCTTGGAGGATCTCTGAAGGGAAGAAAGTACCTATGTTAAGGAGAGAATAGGGGATACTCTCACCTACTTCAATTTTATAGTTATTTTTTATACACTTCCACTTAAAATGTGATATACAAATTTAGTGGGGAAAGTTTGAAAACACTCCAATAAATGATACAAAGCTGTGATCTTAAAGCTGGAGTGCCTACAAGACACGTGAACAGAACAGCGCCAACTTTCCAGAAGGTTGGCGTCTGGGCCGTTGAGTCTGGATCCTGTCACTTCCTAGTTGTGTGACACACACAGCAACTTTCCCAAGCCTCAGATTTTCATCTGTATCTTACGACTAGTAATTTCCTCCTTATGGGTTGTTATACAGACAGCAGGAGGCTTAGCAAAGAATTTTGCATACATTATTTCAATGAATCCTAACTATAGTTTTGAATTGCTATTAATACCTCCTTTATGCAAAATAGAATCACTTGGCTTCTAAGTGACAGAGCTAGTGTTTGAGGTTCTAGTTCCAGCATCTGAGCTCTTAACTGATACTCCATGCTGCCTTTTCCAAGCCCTTCAAAATGAAAAATATTTTGAGTCATTCAGACGTCCTACAAAATGTACAAAAATCAATATGTAGAGTATCCACTAGTTCAGCAGCAAGAACTCCAGCTGGATATAATGTTTGTAATCCTTACGACTCCAATGCATACAGCGACCTGGGATATAAAATAGAAGGGCAGACTGTGAGGAACCTTACTCTCACCAGTGGGGTCACACACTCCAGGTGTAAGGGTCAAAGGAAATAGTTCTAATTGACACGATTTAGAGGGGGTTTGTTTTGTTTTTGTTTTGGTTTTGGTTTTGGTTTTTTGTTTGTTTGTTTGTTTTTCCAGATTAATGAGGGTACAAATGTTTAGGTTACATTGTTTTCAATTCTAAGGTAAATCCAAGTTGTAGCTGAGCCCTTCACCCCGGGGGCATGCTGAACACTCCCACATTGGGCACTTTAGATGACATCCCACCTATGACCCTCCCTCCTCCCCACTTCCCTCTCCAAGTGGTAGCTGAGCCCTTCAACAAGGGGGCATGCTGAACACCCTCACATTGGGTATATTAGATGACATCCCACCAATCACCCTTCCCTCCTCCCACACCATTGCCCTCCCTCCTCATCCCTCCCCGCTCCCTCTTCTTGCCCCCCTCAAGTTGTAGCTGAGCCCTTCACCCAAGGGATGTGCTGAACACCTCCACATTTGGCACACTAGATGACATTCCACCTATAACCCTCCCTCCCCCCCACTCCCCTTCCCTTCCGTTCACCCAGGAGGCATGCTGAACACCCTCACATTAGATACATTAGACCAAATCCCACCTTTCTCCCTCCCTCCACCCCAGCCCCCCAGCCCCCCCCCCCCCCCCCACCCGGTGTGGTGGCCCGCAACAAAGGGGGAGGGCCCAAC
>CAUYON010125245.1:0-53775 GCA_963573935.1 Arctocebus calabarensis
CAGCCTCCCAAGTAGCTGGGACTACAGGCGCCCACCACAGCGCCCGGCTAATTTTTGAGGCGGTTCGGCTGGGGCCGGGTTTGAACCCGCAGCCCTCGGTATATGGGTTCGGCGCCCTACTCGCTGAGCCACAGGAAAATGTCTATATTAACGCCTACTGAATATCTGTTCTATATGTTTTAGAAACATCTGAAACATAACTTGTGAAACACCAAAATCATTGTCTGTATACTCCCAACTCCCCCTCCCTATTACAACCCCCTAAACCTATATTCCTATATTCTCCAATCTGGAGATTAGACTGGCATATACCCACCCAATCTTTCAACCCAGAGTGAGAGACTTCCTAGAAAATTTCTTCTCTACTTGACACCCTGTCACCACATTCTCTCCTTTCTTCCTCTTCTGTATTTTCCCTGTATCTCTCCACTGTCATTGGTTCCCTCAAGGTCTCTGGTTTTTTCATAAATACTATAGCAGTTTCTTCCTCTAAATAGCTTCATTCTTGCTACCCTACATTCTACACTACTGCCATATAATTTTGTAACTCCTATGATTAAAATCCTCCAGTGTTTCCCTGTTGGTTGGATAAAGACCAAGTACATAAAAACAATATGTAAAGTCTTCAAACATCTGAAAGTTTCCATTAACCTAAATTCCCACTAATCTACTAGATTAATCTATCAGTTCAAAGCCATATCAGTTCCAATCCTTTCCTATTTTCTGTGATGTTCTCTGACCACCTTCAAATTGTTTACATACTCTCTCCCTTCTCTAACAGGTTTCTCCTAATCTTTCAAAGGTCCATCCAAGTTATGTTTTTTGAATACCCTGTTGTTAACTACTTACTTACTACTTACTTTTGCTTACTTTTGTAGTGGACTGGTAATTTCTTGTGACTGTGGATTATAGCTTTAGTATTAGTTATCAGAATTTCAAATGACATATAGTGAATGTGTGCTTAATTATCATTTCTTGAATTTACATGTGGTTGAAATTATAAAAGCCAGATGAATGTTGTATATGCCTTTATCCTTTTAGATGTCAGCTTTAGAATTATGTAATTCCTAATAAAATTCTGTGCCCAATAGTGAGGAATCCAGCAATAATTTATTTGTTTTGCCCTGCACACTCAATATATCTATTTTCTGGTGTTGCTATTACAGATTCACTCTTATTTCACTAATTTTATTAAGAGAAAAAAGTACAAGGAAAAAAACCAACAAATTATCCAAGCATAAGAATACTCCTTTTTGAGCTGCACCTGTGGATCAGTAAGAAGGATGCTGGCCCATATACTGAGGGCAGTGGGTTTGAACTTGGCCCTGGCCAAAATGCAACAAAAAAATAGCCCAGCATTGTGGCAGATGCCTGAAGTGCCAGCTACTCAGGAGGCTTGACAAAAAGAGAATTGTCTAATTCCAGGAGTTGGAGTTGGAGGTCTCTGTGCGCTGTGATGCCACGGCACTCTAACAAGGGCAATAAAGTAAGACTCTGGCTCTAAAAAAAAAAAAAAAGATACTCCTTTTTAGAAATTAACATAAATTGAATTGTAAATCTGTTAGAAAAAACAATTAGGCCCTTCAAACTTGAAAAGAAAATAATTTACCTAAATACTTTTGTGTATAGTGAGCTATCATGCTAATTCTTTTATCAAAAATATTACAGGGGAGGGGGCAGAGGCCAGTTTTCCACAGAGGCTCCCATCCAGAAGGAGAGTTAAAGGTCAGAAGTTTAGGGTGGCACCTGTGGCTCAAAGGAGTAGGGCACTGTCCCCATATGCCAGAGGTGGTGGATTCAAACCTGGCCCCAGCCCCCCCTCAAAAAAGAAAAAGGTCAGAAGTTTAGCAAGTTGATGGTTTGGAGCTGAGCCAAGAGAGAAGGTTGAAGAATTCACATCAGCTCTGCTGAGGTGAGCTGTGACCCCAAGGAACAAATAATAGGTACAAAATCCATTGCAATGGCGATGGGAGTCCTCTCCCCCATGAGAATGCCTTGTGATATACTTTCTAGAAACAAGCGAGCAGAGTTCAGATATCCTCCTATTTTATCCCATGGGAGAGACCCTCTAAAACCTGGAATTCCTTCCCCTACTAGTGTACCATGGCACTCTCCTAACAGGCATAAAACTGTATAAAACTATGCATTCTCTATTTGCAATTATGAACACCTAGCACTCCCCTCCACTCTCACCCTGAGGTGTGGAAGCCTGTCACCCTTGGAGTCCAGATTCTTGGGCATTTTCTAAAGATGTGTGGACAAGGCATGAGCCATTACAGGTCTGTGTTGATTCTGTGGCACAGTGTAAGAGGATGGTGGACTGAGGAAACCGCACAGGGGAGGGAGAGATGGTGCCCTGTGGAACAGAGTAGCAGTGGCAATAGCAGGAACAATAGGGCTCATAACCCTTGGGATATTTTGGAGAGACAGTCCCTCCTCTCTGGGCAACCAGAGAAATCTGGGCATCTTCTCCAGTGGCAGCCACTGGCGGAACAGATCTGGGATCAAATGCAGGCCCCATGAGCAAAGGGTATGCCTGAGGCAGTACCTTCCTGGGCAGGGCATGGTGAGGACAGAGACTAGAATACACACACATAGAGATGGCATACTACTAGGTGGGGGTGGGTCAGAAGGAATGCTTTAGTGAGCACCCAGCCCCCAGGGGATCATAGCTGAGACAAAAGCAGGTAGGGAGGGGCAGGAACTGAGAGCTAAATGTGAGCTCTAACCATGCTCACCCCAACACAGAGTGCATCAGAGACAGATTTGCCAACTCTGGGCAACAGAAAAAAATAGGTCTGAATTGCAGTTTCTGTGAACTCAAACAATGCCTGGTCTACAGGGGAATATAGCCAGGACAGAAACAAATTCTGCAAAAGTATAAGTGTCTGCAACATCAGTCAGGGTGGGGCTGGAACTGAGTGAACTGCCCCAGCTTCCATTAAGTACCTAAGGTTTTCAGGCCTCAGCTTCCCCTACCGGATGGTGGCAGAGTGCAGTGGCCTGGCCGGGGAGACATAGATCTCCCTGTGACTCAGGCAGGAGCAAACCCCTGGAGCATCTGCTCATTGGAGGAAACTGGGTTACAGCCCTGAGGGGTTAACAGTGACTGGGAGTGACAGAGGTTTAAGGTGGGGAAGGAGGCATCAATCTTCCCAGACTAATTCATTTGCTGGGTAGGTCCTTCTGACTCCATGGAGCACCGGAGCAAGTCATACTCAATCTGCCAGCAAACCCCTGTTATCTAGTTTCTGGAGACATTTTCAACTTTCCCACTTGAGATTGAGTGCTGACTGGGACAATTGATTTAGATTTCTTGACCAATCACCTAAGGACTATCCAAAGTGGTATCCTAGGTGTGTAGTTGTGGGAAGGTTTGATTATCCTTTTCCAGTTGTTGCCAGTGAGGGGCATGGTCACTTAACTGCTGGTATTTCTCCATAGCTGAGGCTTCAACCCAGAGTCACTGATTCACTAGGGTAGGACAGACATTAGCTGAAAACAAGACAGAGCCACTTAGCCCCACCACACTAAGCAAGTCTCCAATGTCTCAGGCTGTAGCACTGTATGGGTGCTTTGCAAAGCTCTAGGAGAAGAGGAACAGACACCAGTCACAGGTCTTGGGCAAAGAGCTGGTTAATCACTACTCCAGGAGCCCCCACTGCAACTGCCCCTTATCTGCCATCTAGCCAAATGTTGTAAAATAATCATGGGGTGGAAGTAGCAGAAAATCTCCAGTAACAAGAATAATCAGAGTAGATCAGCACCCCCCCCAAGAAATGACATAGTAGACACAACAGAAGATCCATTCATAAACAGATGGCTGAGATGTCAGAAATTGAATTCAGAATTTGGATTGCAAATAAGATTAATAGAATGGAAGTAAAGTAGGAATTAGGAATTCAAGGAATATTTCAAACATTGTTTCAAGAATTTAATAAATTCAAAGACAAAATCACCAAAGATTTTGACAGATTGAGGCAAGAACTTGCAGCCCTCAAAGATCTGAGAAATACAGTAAAATCCCTCAGTAACAAAATGGAGCAGGCAGAAGAAAGGATTTCTGACATTTGAAGACAAAGTAGTGAACACTTCCAAACTTTCAAAGAGGAAGAGAAATGGAGATCACAAATGGGTCATTCTCTCAGAGAGCTCTGAGATAATTCAAAGAAAACTAATACTCGCCTTATAGGAATTCCTGAAGGAGACAAGGTGGCTTTGAAAGGCACTAATGCTCTATTCCATGAGATAATCCAAGAAAACTTCCCAGCATGCCAAGAGATTCTGAAATTCAGATAGCAGACAGTTTCAGAACCCCAGCATGACTCAACCCAAATAAGACATCCTCTAGACACATTATAATTAACTTCACCAAAGTTAATCTGAAGGAGAACATTCTGCAAGCAGCCAGACGTAAGAAAACCATAACCTACAAGGGGAAGAATATTAGAATGACTGCAGATCTCTCTACTGAAACCTTTCAAGCTAGGAGAGGGTGCTCATTGATTTTTAATCTCCTAAAACAAAATAACTTTCAACCTAGGATCCTGTATCCAGCTAAACTGAGTTTCATTTGTGATGGAGAAATAAAATACTTTAATGACATTCACATGTTGAAGAAATTTGCCATAATTAAACCAGCTCTCCAGGATATTCTCAGATCTTTCCTCCATAATGACTGCAATCCTCTAACACAAAAGTAAACTCACTCAGAAATGTTTGATCAAATTCCAACTTCCACAGTGGCAAAAGGATTAAAAATGTCCATTGGACTTTTGAAAACCACAATACCTAAAATTCTACCAGGATTATCAATATTCTCAACTAATGTGAATTGCTTAAATTGTCCTCTAAAGAGGCACAAGTTGGCTGTCTGGATACAAAAACTCAGGCCAAATATCTGTTGCATACAAGAATCTTACCTTACCTTAAAAGATAAGTATAGACTCAGGGTGAAGGGATGGTCATCTATATTTCAGGCAAATGGAAATCAGAAAAAATCAGGTGTTGCAATTATACTCACAGATACAATATGTTTTAAACCAACAAAATAAATGAACATAAGGATGGTCACTTCAAATATTTTAAGGGTAACACTCAACATGATGAGATTTCAATCATTAATATTAATGCATCCAACCAGAATGCACCTCAATTTATAAGAAAAAAATCTAACAGACATGACCAACTGGATTTCCTCCAGCTCCATAATAGTCAAAGATTTTAACACTCCTTTGGCAGTGTAGGATAGATCCTCCGATAAGAAGATAAGCAAAGAAATTTTAGACTTAAGTTTAACCATTCAACAATTGGATTTAACAGGCATCTACAGAACATTTCATCCTAACAAAATTGAATACACATTCTTCTCATCAGCCCACAGAACATTCTCCAAAATTGATCGCATCTTAGGTAACAAGTCTAACCTCCGCAAATTTAAAAGAATAGAAATTATTCCTTGCATCTACTCAGACCATCCTGGAATAAACATTAAACTCAGTAACCGCAGGAATCTGCATACTCATACAACAACCTGGAAACTAAATAACCTTATGCAGAATGATAGCTGGGTCATAGATGAGACTAAAAAGGGGATTACCAAATTTTTGGAACAAAATGATAATGAAGACACGAATCATTAGAATCTCTGGAATACCGCAAAGGCAGTCCTTAGAGGGAAATTGATAGCACTATAAGCCTTCCTCAAGAGAAAGGGAAGAGAGGAAGTTAACAACTTACTGAGACATCTCAAGCAACCGGAAAAGGAAAAACATTCCAATCCCAAACCCAGCAGAAGAAAAGAAATAACCAAAATTAGAGCAAAGTTAAATGAAATTGAAAACAAAAGGATTATATGACACATCAATAAATCAGAAAGTTGGTTGTTTGAAGAGGTCAACAACATAGATAAGCCTTTGGCTAAACTAACCAGGAAAAAAAGAGTAACATCTTTAATTTCATCAATCAGAAATGATAAAGAGGAAATAACAACAGATTTCTCAGAAATTCAAAAAATCCTTAATGAATATTACAAAAAAACTGTATTCTCAGAAATATGAAAATCTGAAGGAAATAGACCAATAGTTGGAAGCATGCCACCTTCCTAGACTTAGCCTGAATAAAGTGGAAATGTTGAACAGGCCTATACGAAATTCTGAAATAGCATCACTATACAAAATCTCCCTAAAAAGAAAACCCAGGGAACAGATGGCTTCACATCAGAATTCCGGCAATGTCTTAAAGAACTAGTACCTACATTACTTAACCTTTTCCAAAATAATAGAAAAGGAAGGAATACTACCCAAAACATTCTGGGAAGCAAACAACACCTTGATCCCCAAACAAGGAAAAGACCCAACAAGAAAAGAAAATTATACACAATATCAATAATGAATATTGATGCAAAAATATTCAACAAGATCCTAACAAACAGAATCCAGAAACACATTAAACAAATTATACACCATGACCAAGTGGATTTTATCCCAGGGTCTCAAGGTTGGTTCAATATATGTTAGTCTATAAATATAATTCATCACATATACAATTTTTTTTTAAAAGACCATATGATACCCTCTATTGATGCAAAAAAAGCTTTTGATAATATCCAGCACCCCATCATGATCAAAACACTTAAGAAAATGGGTATAGAAGGGACATTTCTTAAACTGATAGAGGCCATCTACAGCAATCCCACAGCCAATATCGTAATGAATGGAGTTAAGTTGAAATCATTTTCACTCAGATCAGGAACCAGGCAAGTTTGCCCATTGTCCCCACTGCTTTTTAACATTGTAATGTAAGTCTTAGCCATTGCAATTAAGGAAGAAAAGGATATCAAGGGCATCCATATAGGGTCAGAAGACATCAAACTTTCACTCTTTGCAGGTGATATATTGTGTATATTTTACTACAAAACTCTTAGAAGTGATCAAGGAATACAGCAGCATCTCAGGTTACAAAATCAACACTCATAAATCTTTAGCCTTTATATATACAAACAATAGCAAAGCTGAAAAAACAGTCAAGGACACTATTTTGTTCACAGTAGTGCCAAAGACTATGAAATATTTGAGAGTTTATCTAACAAAGGACATGAAATATCTCTATAAATAGAACTATGAAACTCTAAGAAAAGAAATAGTGACGATGTTAACAAATGGAAAAACATACCATGCTCATGGCTGGGAAGAATCAACATTGTTAAAATGTCCATATTACCCAAAGCAATATACAATTTTAATGCAATCCCTACTAAAGCTCCATTGTCATACAAAGATCTCGAAAAAATAATACATCGTTTTATATGGAATCAGAAAAAAACCTCTAATAGCCATGGCATTACTCAGAAATAAAAGAAAGCAGGAAGAATCATGCTACCAGACCTTAGACTATCCTATAAATCAGTAGTGATCAAAACTGCATGGTACTGGCACAAAAACAGAGACGTAGATGTATGGAACAGAATAGTGAACCAAGAGATGAACCCAGCTACCTACTGTTATTTGATCTTTGACAAGCCAATTAAAAATATGCAGTGGGGAAAAGATTCACTATTTAACAAATGGTGCTGGGTGAACTGACTGGTGACCAGTAGAAGACTGAAACTGGACCCATACCTTTCACCATTAACTAAGGTAGACTCTCACCGGATTAAAGATTTAAACTTAAGACATGAAACTATAAAAATACTAGAAGAAAGTACAGGGAAAATACTTGATGAAATTGACCTGGGTAAGTATTTTATGAGGAGGACCCCCTGGGAAATTGAAGCAACACCACAAATACATTACTGGGCCCTGATCAAATTAAAAGGCTTCTGCACAGCCAAGAACACAGTAAGTAAAACAAGCTGACAGACCTGAGAATGGGAGAAGATGTTTGCATGAACCCAGATGTTTGCAGGTTATGTCTCTGACAAAGGTTTAATTACCAGAATCCACAGAGAACTCAAACGCGTGGGCAAGGGCCTTAAAGAGAAATTTTTGTGAAGAAGACAGGTGCATGGCCTACAGACATATGAAAAAATGCTCATCAACCTTAATCATCAGAGAAATGCAAATCAAAACTACTTTGAGATATCATCTAACTCCAGTAACATTAGCCCACATCACAAAATCCCAAAACCAAAGATGTTGGCAAGGATGTGGAGAAAAGGGAACACTTCTACACTGCTGGTGGGAATGCAAACTCATATGTTCCTTTTGGAAAGATATTTGGAGAACACTTAGGGACCTAAAAATAGACCTTTGATCTGACATTCCTCTACTAGGTATATATCCAGAAGACCAAAAATCACATTATAACAAAGATATTTGTAGCAGAATGTTTATTGAAGCCCAATTCATAATTGCTAAGTCATGGAAGAAGCCCAAGTGCCCATCGACCCACGAATGGATTAATAAATTGTGGTATATGCACACCATGGAATATCATGCAGCCTTAAAGAAAGATGGAGACTTTACCTCTTACATATTTACATGGATGGAGCTGGAACATATTCTTAGCAAAGTATCTCAAGAATGGAAGGAAAGGTATCCAATGTACTCAGCCCTCCTATAAAACCAATTTATAGCTTTCATATGAGAAGCTATGAAAAAGGAGGGGTGCTATGGGTGGAGGCAGGGTAATTGATGGGACCCCTCCTACTGTGCATCTTACAAGGGTACATGTGAAATTTACTGAGTATAGAATGTAAATGTCTTTAACACAATAACTAAGAAAATGCGGTGAAGTCAATGTTAACTAGTTTGATGAAAATATTTCAAATTGTATATAAAAACAGCACATTTTACCTCATGATTGCATTAATGTATATAGCTTTTTTTATTATGATTTAATAAAAAAATTACAAAGTTCAAGGAAGATCAGTTTATTAATTAACATAATCCCACTCACATTTCCTAAAGATTGTTCTAATCATATTGAAATTCTCCTTTCTTCATTACAGGCAGCAAGGCCTACTAGTGAACAATTCCAGTGTGTACATTTAAATCTTTGAATCTTCTTTGACTGTATTTTTATAGAAGCATTCTAATGGAAGTACAGAATTTTAATGTTTTTTATTTTGGGATTGCATATGCCAATTCTGGGTACAGGCAATCGTGTTTTTGCAGAGTGATGTTGACACACATCTGCTCAAATACATTAATGTTTCCATTCCAACGGACTCAATTGGCAGGGACAAGCTTATTTCCGTTTGTGAATAAAGAACTAGGGAAGGGGCACCAGAAAAGGGCTAGGCATTTTACAATTTGTCAAGATACGTATTCTGACACTTATATTTTTTAAAAAGTAAGTACTGGGTCCAACTTGAGCTAATAAGCTACTAACTGCTTATCCTTTA
This sequence comes from Arctocebus calabarensis, assembly GCA_963573935.1. Classification (NCBI taxonomy): domain Eukaryota; kingdom Metazoa; phylum Chordata; class Mammalia; order Primates; family Lorisidae; genus Arctocebus; species Arctocebus calabarensis. The sequence continues at coordinate 9,347 of CAUYON010125245.1, forward strand.
CTATTAAGGTTCAAAGGAACTCCTAACTAAATGAACCAATTATTATATTGCCATGTATTTTTTTATTCCTTCCTATTAAATCATGCATTTGGTGTTATATAGAAGTTTTATGCTTATTAAAAAATAACCAGTATGTATGAGCTTATGAAAGGAAACCTCACTCAGATTTTTAAAAAGCAAATGAAAACCTTCAAATCTAACTGGTGCCATATGGTACACTCAAAAACACTTGTAAAAGGAAAGTTAAACCTTGAATATATTAATGATTTTTTTTTACTATAAGAAAAAAAGCCTCTTTTCCATCTTTGCATCTGAAAAGACTTCTGAGTAGGGCATAATGGAACATTTTTTTATACAAAGAGTGAATTTAGTAACATAAACCTTGTATCTATTTTATTATTATTATGCTCATAAACAGTGCATGCTTTTGAACAAAGCAAAACATTAGCATTGCTTCTCTGTATTACTCTAGATACTTGGAAGATATCATAGATGATTTTGTACTTACATTTTTATCATTCTGCCTCACAAAACCTCTTTCATCTGACCTTGATGTAGAGAGAGACACAGAACACCCAGTCAATTGTGATATGTACCAATGTGACTTGAGAGGAGCGAGTGTCGATTCCCCTGCCACTCAGTTTTTGCATCCATATGAATTTCTTTACTCTTAATTATTCTAATATGTAAGGCATCATCTACAAATTCAATAAGAGTTTGAATTCTTCTCCTTCTCTCAAAATATAATTGTGAACCAGGGAGAGAAGTGAAAAGCAAAAAATTATTAGGTTAATGGGGAACACCTATACCTCAATACTCTTTTCTCCCTATCAGACTGTCAACATTAAGCTGTCTTATCATTTAAAAATAAAATCAAGAGAGTTATTTACTTTCCAGTGTACTCAAGAGTGAGCTTCCTCAGTAGTTCACATAAATACTGTATCCATTCAGACACATAAGTTCTTATTTTTTCATGTAACAATAGACATACTTCATTTGTTGAGATTATAGCTGTTAGGATTATATTTTCTTCCAAATAAAAAAAAAATGAGACTGATTATTTCCTTGGTCCACTGTATACACTGTGAGAGTTCGTTTGTGTGAAACATGACCTCACAGTGGCATACAAGCCAACATTATGACAAAAGGTCTCAGCATAAACAATCCATTTTGTTTTAAGCTGTGTACATTCAAATTATACACTCTTCCATTTTTCCTAGGAACTTCTTTTACATCCATGACCCAAGTAAGAATGTGTGTTTTCCAAGTTTCTCTGGGTATTTTTCTAGGTCTTTTAGGTAATAATCATTTTTTGAAGAAAGACAATCAACACATTCATCACACCAAACTCTAAACATCTCAACAAGTCTCTCCTGTTTCCTACATTGGGAATCAAGTATTTTTGGCTTGATATTTCTTTGGTTAGCAACATTATTTGACTTTCAAGGAGTTGTTTTATATTTTATTTTATTTTATTTTATTTTTTAGACAGAGCCTTAAGCTGTCGCCCTAGATAGAGTGCTGTGGCATCACAGCTCACAGTAATCTCCAATTCCTGGGCTCAAGCGAGTCTCCTGCCTCCACCTCCCAAGTACCTGGGACTACAGGCACCCGCCACAACGCCTGGCCATTTTTTGGTTGCAGCCGTCATTGTTTGGCAGGCCCAGGCTGGATTCGAACCCGCCAGCTCAGGTGTACATGGCTGACGCCTTAGCCCGTTGAGCCACAGGCGCCGAGCCAATATTTTAATATACTTAGTTTGCAGCCATCAAGCAAGCGTAGATTTTTTAGGGTAATAAGCCAGGTGACATTGAAGAATGTGTTTTAATCTAAACAATTATCACTTATCAAGCTGTAGACGTTAAGAAGCACAGTTTTTTTTTGAGATTCTCACTCTGTTAGAGTAGAGTGCTGGGTAGAGTCCTGTGGCATTATCGTAGCTCACAGCAACCTCAAACTCTTGGCATTGAGCAATCCTCTTGCCTCCGCCTCCCAAGCATCTGGAACTATAGGTCTGTGCCACTACACCCTGCTACTTTTTCTATTTCTGGAAAAAGCAGAGTCTTGCTCTTACTCAGGGTGATCTCTAGCTCCTGGATCTCCACCCACCTGGACCTCCCAGAGTGCTAGGATAGGGTTACAGTTTACAGTATACACAGAGGGTAGGATTACAGGTGTGAGCAAGAAGCAAAGAATTTAATTATCTGTATGCCTCCAGAGCAGGATTCTAAAATTTTAAATGTGTACTTAGTTTAATGTACTTTAAAATGGAATAAAAATTGACAAAAAGAAAAGTAAAGTGTCAGTGAAATGATGTAGTACATTGTATAAGAATCACTGATTTTTTTGAAGGAAATGTTTATATTAAAATTAGATTTCTAAAACCAGAATGTAATTTAGTTATTAGGTGTAAACTGAAACACAATTGTGTCTATAAAAATAGGAACTATTCAATTGTTAGTTGTCTGGTGGTTCATGAGACTACAGAGGTAGAGGTATAGGGTGTGCTCATGAGACTACAGAGGTAGAGGTACCTAAAGGTGAAATCTGTTCTCCTGGTAAAGATCTGGAATCACGCTATTTGTAATTGCAACCTGAAGCTTAAAGTACACTGCAAAAATTTCAAAGTAATACATAGCTATGTAAAGAAGAGGACAATAAACAGGAATATTTGCAACAAAAAATAAACTAATGGTAGCTGAAATCTCTAAAGGCTGCAGAACAGTGCCTGGCAGCACCTGTGGAGACAAGGGGGGGAGGTGGGGTTGGGGTAGCATAAGAGACAAAGATGAAGCATGAAAAAGGGTTAATTTCTTTGGAATGTTCTCCAGATTGTCATTCAAATCCCACTGCGTTGTTAATCAAACATTAAGAACACAGCAAGCATGTGGGACCATCCTGTTGTGTAGAAGGGGCAAGAACCGATGGTAGAAGAGATGGGTGACCAGGTGAGATTTGTGAGTTCTTGCAGGTTTTCTCGGGCTCTTGGCTCTCGTAGAAACTTCATACTATGAATAGACAAAGCAGAAAACTTAGAACTGGAATCTTTCTGTGGCAAGAATGGGGCTATCAAACCCTAGAGAAAAACATCTTGTTTGAACTTTCCAGAAAATTACTAATGACTAAAAGGTACACCTTTCTCACCATTGTTATAGAAAAATAGCAAAGGAGGAAGAAAGAAAATTTTAAATAGAAACACTTTTACCCAAGTGAAATAGAAAAACAGGAAAGCAAAGCAGAGCAGTGAGTAGCTCGTTCTAAATGGATAAAAGCCAGTTGACAGGAGTTTGGCAGTGAATATGTTTATGATTCTGGAGAAGACGTGTTTTGCCATTACTAAACAAAATTCCCAGTGGTGGGATCAGTTCACATTCTGTGCCTGACAAGGAGGCTTTATTATTCCTTTATAGGTAAATTCGTATTGAAAAATGTATAGAGAAATGGTGTAGCTCCACCAAAATTAGAACCAAAATTCCAGTGGTTCTAATGATTGATTTATGTATTCAATTCAAAAATCTTTACAATTATATTTGGAGGTAAACTTGAAGTTGATTGCAATAGGTTAAAGCCTGATTTTCTGTATATTAAAAGATACTTTGGTATACTTTTGGCCCCAAAGGATGTTAAAGGGATCTACAGTAAATCAGATGATTTCAAAGATATCAAAATCTTTTGTTTTCAGATAATGCTGTAAAACACAATCACATTAGCATTTGATATATCTTCTAGTATTTTTTAGTTGTCTTATTATCAAGTCAAATATTAAATTTTGCATCCCACTTTTTCATTGGTATTAAATCACAGATGTTTCCACAATACTACATACACTTGGTAATCATAACTTTTAACAACTAAACATTAAATTTTACATATTTATCATATATTAAATTTTATATATTTATCATAAGTAATAGGTATCTTATAATTGGATATTTAAATTATTTTTAATTTCTCAAAACAAAAATATTTTTCTAAGTTATTTGTATAATTTGTTTTGCTATGCTGAGAATAATTAAAGTATATTCTCAGAAAGAGAATTATTGGGTCAGGGTTATGATTTGCATCTAAATATTAATAACTTTTAAAAATTACACAGGTGATATAGGACATTCAGAAACAGTATAAAAGTGCCCAAAGTCAATGTGAAGGTCCTTTTTGTTTTCTGTGTCATGTGTTCTCCTTCTCATTGGTTATCTTTATTTTGTGTCATTTCTTCCATTTTTGAAGCTTTTACATGTGCATATGTACATATGAAAATAAAGGATTTGTTACATAAATAGAATTATATTATTAATATATTATTATATAACACATTTTTTACTTCATACTACCTTAGGTATACTTCCTTGTTATTATATATTTTAAAATTTTCTAAAAGAGTAAAGGGCCCTAAATCTCCTCGTATAGATATCTCTGTATCAATACATATATTTGTATTTTTATGTAACATATATGGAGTTAAAATTCTAAAACATCGTGAAGTAGAAGCAGTCCCTTCCAGTTATTATTCTTCATCTCTTCCCCATCCCTCTCAAGTAAATATTCTTTTTTTATTTATCTTTTTTTTTTTTTTTTTTTAGACAGAGTCTCTCTGTCACCCTGGGTAGAGTGCCATGGCATCATAGCTCACACCAACCTCCAACTCCTGGGCTCCAGTGATCACCTTGCCTCAGTTTTTTCTATTTCAGTAGAGACGCTACCCACTTTGATCTCTGAGTGCTAGGATTGCAGGAGTGAGACACCGCCTAGCACTGAGTGCTAGGATTGCAGGCGTGAGAACATTTGTATGTTCTTTTTTTTTTTAAGCAGGTTCCCGGGCCAGGTTCAAACCTGCCATCCCCAGTGCATAGGGCCAGTGTTCTAACCACTGAGCTATGGGAGCCCAGCTCAATTACAAATGTTCTGTGATTCCTTCCAATTAAAAAAAATTAATTTCATTTTAACTTGTTTTTAATAACAAATTCTTAGCCAAGCATTCATTAATTTTTGCTCTCTGGTCAGTATTTATTATACAAATAAATAAATTGCAAATCAGATGAAGATGCTGATTTTCTGAGGGTTTGTTAGATTGTGAAGGGTGAGAATTCCTCCTAATTGTGACATATAAGATATGAATTCTAATTATTAATAAGGTCTACTTATTGAGCAGAGAAACAAGCAACATGGCTCCCAAAAAAATGACTTGAAGAGAACTCATAAGCAAAAAAAATTTAACCCATGCAGCAGGAGACTCCGAGTTCTGCCTCCAATTAGATTAGAAGCCATAAAGTGGCTTAGAAGTGTGGTTTTCACCAGAGTGAATATAAAGGACTAAGGATAAAGGGTAATTAGCTCCTGACCTGAATGAGCTCATAAAAAGGGAACATTCCAGTAAAATAGCTTTACTTTGGCCATTTTAATAGTGTGCGTATGTGTGAAGCAGTATATGTTCATCAGCAATAGAAGTCTATTTTTATTAGAATACAACATGGCAGGTCACAAGAGCAAATGGCCACATGGGCTGGCAGTCACATCAATGAGTGAAGCAGATGTGAATCAGTGAACTTGAGAGCACAGGCATGACCCAAAGGCACAAATGCAGCTCAACTCCTGTGAGCTGACCATTGTTTTAACCTCTTATGTTTCAAGAGATCTGGAATAGAAATGTTCATGTAAGATCTGCTATTTGTAATTGTTGCTTAGTATTTTAATTTTAAAACAATAGATGAGCAAATCAGTGTGCATCTATGTGTCAAGCCAATTCCAAGGACCTCCAGGTTGTAACCTCCAGCCAAACTAAACTACTTAGTCAGCAATACCATGCCAAGTCTTTTAAGCCAAGGTAGAGTGGAAGAGGTCAATTTTAAAAACACAGTGCCTTATTCACGCATTCATTCAGTGAGGAGTTATGGAGGTGATATTAGCATAATATTCACATTCTGTATCAAATGCCAAATGAAAAGTGACTTAACAAGATAAAATACCTTTCTGTCTCCTTTAGGGGTCTAAGCATAAGCAGTACCGATAGGACTTAGATGGAGCCTCTGACTTCCTCAATACAAATCTTCTGTATTATCACCAATACAGCTTTTACCATCAAGGCATCTTACCAGCATTCCAGAGAGTGGTGGAAAGTGAGAAAGAACAAATGTAGGACATGCTCATTCCCTTTTAGGACACCATTTCGAAGTTCTACTCTATTATTTCCATAAACATCCAATTGGCTAAAACTTAGTCATATGGTAAAACCCAACAAAGTCTCTGGACAATTTAATCTTTGTGATTGGTAATCATATGTCTAGCTATAAGTTTGATGGATCTAGTTTTAAAAGGAGGAGGAATGTGTAGCATGCTCTGCCTTCACAACCCTACTGTCCTAGAAAGTGTTTTGTTAGTAAGTTCTTGATGAAAATATGTATTTCTTACTCACAATGGTTTAAAATCCAAGGAGAATGGAGAATAACACAGCCATAGTAGCTGGCCACTGATCCTGAAGCCTTACTGATTTCATAGAAAGCAGAAGGGTTGTACCTTTGTTCTATCAGAGCAACCCAATCCATAAAAAGAGGAACAGCTCTGCCAGCCCACAAAATTCTGCCAACTCTGTTCCTGAATCACCCAACTCAATGAACACTGGCATCCGCCTGCACTTTATTTTTTGTTTATTTTTTCTTCTTTTAAAATTAATATGAGGGTACACATTTTTAGATTACATTGTTCTCACTTCCAAGGTAAAGTTCAAGTTATAGACGAGCCCTTCACTCAAGGAGTGCACTGAATAGCCTCACATTGTGCAAATTAGTTGAGATCCCACAAATACCCTCCTTCCTCCCTCCAATCACCCCCCCGCCTCCCCTGTACCCCTTACTCTAGTCCCTCTTATACTCTATTTATGTGTTATCGTTTGTATGGGCATGCAATTGTTTTTATATTGGTTTCATATTAGTATTTGAATTTCTACCACTTTAAATAAGGTATGAAGATGAAAAACAGCAGACACAGGAGCACATCTAACAGTGCAGTAGTCTCAAATGTGACAAATCTACTGCCTTAATAATTCTTGACTTTCTGATTTTGATTTGATTCTTCAGAAGTTTGTTTATTTTCTTTTAATTCCTCTTCATAGGTTATTTGACATTTTTCTCTTCATTTTACTTAAAAAGCAGGGTTTTCTCAAAAGATGGCCCTGTGCTTCCATTTGCCATCCCACTCCCAAGTCTTTCAGCTCTAATAAAACCCCTGTTTTGACTTCAAACTTCAAAATCCAGTCTCTACCTCAAACATTCTGCCCCATTTTTCTCTAAAACCACACTCACTGAAACACAGACCACTGTTATGAAGTATTGAAGAGAACTTAGATTAGAAGGTTAAAGTGAAATGAGAAGAAAATGTGAGCAGCACATCAACAAGAGGTAGCAGAATCAAGTGACTTGGTAACTGACTGTAGAGAACAGATTAAGGAAGGATTCAAAGGTAGCACTGGAATGTCCAACATGGTAGCTGAGGGAAGGGAGTGATTCATTAACACAGAAAAGAATTCAAGAGGGCAATTGGTGATGAGGGAATGGAGTGATTCATTAGCAGAGAAAAGAATTCAAGAGGGGAATTGGTTGTGACATTTAATTTGTGATATGATGCATTTTTTGGTGCTTAAATATGTAGCATGTCTTTTTATTAATAACTTTATATGTACCATCATAATCTTTGAAAATATGCAATTAAATTTCTATGAAAATAAGAAGATAAAATAAATATTATCACAAGATTTTTCTCTCTAGCGATGAATCCTGACAAATGTTCTGGAAGGAATCAACATTTAAGTAAGGAAAGTTTTTATGCAAAGTGATTATTGCAGTAGAGGGAAAGGGCCTATTGAAACCTAAGAGGATGACTGCTAATGGTAATAAAGAGAATGCTCCAACCATGAAATCTCCAAGTGTCTCAAGAATCAGACAGAAAGTGGCTTTTCTATTGTTGGAAGAATTGTTTACAAGGCTGAAAAGAACTTGGTATATGGAATGGGAGGAGCCAGGAAGCAAAAATACACATTTAATCAGGATTGTTTTTTCCTTTGATCAGCTGATCCTTGAGAGTGACCAGTAAGGACAGATTGTTCCACATTCAAATGCCTAGGCGTAAGTCTAAGTTTATGGCAGTGAGGAAGGGAGAGAAGCCTGACTAAGTTTCAGTGGGCAATTTGTCTGTATAGGTCAGTTGAAATAAAGAATAAGAATTTGGAAGATCTGTGGAAAGCCCTATCATAGGTAAATAAGCATTCACTCATGAGTTTTATCTGTCTTACAGGGAAGGGTGGCTCTTTCCAGTAAGCCATTTCTTAAAACACTGATGGTTGGAGGTAATTTTTTGATCACCACTATTCTCTAGGAGCACAAGGCTCAAGTAAAGTTTAACATTATCAGTAGCCTTTCAACCCAACTATTTAATTCAAGAAGTAGCTAAACTAACATTTTAAAAATGTATTTCAAAAATCAGGAAGTAGTGAAAATTAACATCCCCATTGAGAAACTAGAAAAATGTAGTTTATCCCATTTAAGTAGGAAAAAAGCTGAAATGCAAAAGACAGTATAAGATCACTGTGGTAATGGAAGAACATTGGACTGAAATGTGTTTCCCCCATGAATTTATTATATTGCTTATCAGTTTATTAGATGGGAGCTTTCTTCCTCTCCACCTGCCTCTTTTGCTGAACCTCTTTGGATAGTAGTCTGAGTCTTCCCTCCTCAAGTATTTGTATTTTCCATCATAGTCTCAAATAAGCCATTTAATAAATGCCAAGAGGACTATTTTCACTGGAATGTTATTGTGATTTACTAGGTCTACAAAGATAACATTTAGGTGGAGGAAGGAGAGAAATTTCTCTTGTGCATCATACAGAAGTTGGCTCATGCACTCAATAAAAGCTAATTATGGAAAGATTATAAACGTATAACAATACGTTTTAAGTGAGATGCAATGATCCATAAAATTGGTGTGGCTAATTAGCAGATCAAATCTCTGTAAGAACTGGATGTCTTTAATATCCTGCAGTCGCTTAATTCTATAGGTATTTTACTATCCACAAACGTTTCGTAAAATTAAATAATAGTATAAATGTTCAGTGGGATTAAAGCAACTGCAAAATGAAACCAAACAAAATGAGTTTATTTTGTTAATAGAATAAAGAGAATCCCAGTGTTAATATAACATTACACAAAATCTAGAGCAAACATCCTCTGAATCCCAGCCTCATTTCACATGTAATTAACCTTTCTCAATCAAGCTAAGCATCCCTTGTACCTCCTCCTCAGCTGCTGCTCCTCCACATCTCTTCTTTCAGGTGAATAAAAGGCAGCCATCAATTTAGACTAGTAATACTGCCTCACACTGTGCTTCCAGAGCAATGTCCTCCTAAGAGTATTTTCAATATTGATCATTTCCCCAGCTCATGTGTATATTTTACAAATCTGAATTCTTCTCGAAGAAATATGAGAAATTTGATGCTAATTAATATTTTTAAAGTAAAATATTCTCCGCCATTAGTCACAACCAAGGTGGACATGTATCATATTTTAGTCTTCTAGCAACCATGAATAGTTTTCTGGTATATGCTGACAATGTAGAGACAGCAAATCCATTTGGGTTGGATTGCATCCTGTGTCTACGAAGATGGGATATAGTACCTGGGGGTAGGTCAATCATCACATAGAATTCCCCTGGCCTCATTGATTGGGATACAAATGGACTAAAGACTTGAGTTGCTCCATTCTGGGTGATTGTAAGGCAAGTGTGAACACTTCTGGGAAGAGGATCTTATTCTTTCTCCTGTCACCTGATCCTAAGAAAATGTGAGGCTGTCACTGCTGTAGTGATTCTGCTACTACCCAGATCTAGAGATTAAAGCCAACACATGAAGAAGGAGAGTTCAACCATTGACAGGAGAAACCATATCCCACCATTGTTGATTTAAGTGTAGGTAGGGCTGTTTTTAAAACCAGTTCTATCTCATTTTCCCATCTTCTTTTGGTTTGTACACTATCAAAAGAGTTCCAAATGATACATCATATGGCAAAGGAGTACTGGTAATAGGGTGAAGGTTATGAGCTAAGAAACCACACAAATTTGGATTCAGTTACTAACTGAATTGTCTTTAGCAAATAAATTGAGCTAAAGATATAGTTTCTCCCAGGGCTTAAAGAGTCTATGAAATCTTTGTTGTAAGCATTAAGTGAATTGCACATAAATTATGTGTAAAAAAAGTTAGTACTCATTAAGTAATGATTGTTATTTTTATAACATTGGTTTTGCGAAGATTTTATACACCTATTAAAATGGTCTTGTATTATCTATTCTAAATTTTATTCTAGGTAAAGTTTACCTGTGTCTTGAAGTTTTTTTGGTTCTGAAAATTTGTTTAGCTCTGCAATTTAGAGATTTGGGAGGATCAGCAAGATGAAACAAAATTCTATTCTGAAAATAAGATCATGAGCTTAAAATTGGTGTATATTTTTCCCAGCCTTACCTAAGTGTGTAGAAATGAAGTAAAGTGAAATAAAGTGAAGTTACTTGCCAGTGGGTAGATAAATGGAGAACTATAGAACAGGAGCCCTTAAGAGTTGGTTCTGTACTAAGGACATAGAGGCCAGTTGGAAAAACTTCAGAGACTAGAAAAATGTAGACAAAGAGGAAAAAAAAGAAACAAAATATATTCCATTCGCCTTGATAGCCTATTATCAAGTCGATCAAAGTAAATTTAACTTCAGATAACAGCCTGAAAAATAATTGATATATGTTGAATTTGTTCAAAGGAATATTGTTATTAATTTCACTTTAATAAATAAAAAATTATAAAATGAAAATAGGTATTCATGAAGCAAAAACAGGCAGATATAAAAAAATGAAAGATTTTTGAATTTATATAGAAGGTCAGTAAGTTTTTAACTTGTCAAAATATACATTATAAACTTTACACTAGACACAATAAAAATGTAAGTCCCATTGGAATATTATAGTAAAAATTTATCTAGATCATAGCACAGAGAAATAGTAATGGAAAAATAAAGAGGAATTTTGAAAGTATATTGAAAAGTTCCATTATTAATGAAAGGAATAGAATAAGGACACAACCTCCTTCACCAGAGCTTCGAAGAAAATGAAATGCCTAGGAATATATCTAATCTAAAAGAGAGGAAGGACCTCTATAAAGAAAATTACAATACCCTAAGAAAAGAAATAGCACAAGATATTAACAAATGGAAGAGCATAACATGCCCATGACTGGGAAGAATCAATGTTGTTAAAACATCTATACTTCCCAAAGCAATCTACACATTCAATGCCATCACTATTAAAATACCAACATTGTACTTTTAAGACTTGGAAAAAATAATTCTCCATTTTGTATGGAACCAGGAAAAACCCCATATAGCCAAGGCAGTTCTTAGTAATAAAAACAAAGCCAAGGGCATCCGCATACCAGACTTTAGGCTGTGCTACAAGACCATAGTGGTCAAAACAGCATGGTATTGACACAAAAATAGAGACATAGGCATTTGGAATCAAATAGAAAACCAGGAAATAAAACTACCATCTTATAGCCACCTAATCTTTGATAAACCAAATAAGAACATACACTGGGGGAAAGAATCCCTATTCAATAAATGGTTCTGGGAGAACTGGATATCCACATGAAAAAGACCAAAACTGGATCTGCACCTTACTCCACTCACAAAAATTGATTCAAGATAGATAAAAGATCTAAATTTAAGGCATGATATGACAAAATTTCTAAAAGAAAACATAGGAAAAACACTTGAAGATATTGGCCAGAGGAAAGACTTTATGAAGAAGACATCTGTGGTGATACAGGATTCCACCCCTTAGTGCTAGACAGGGAACCCCCCATTCTCTAGGCCCAGGTGAGCTCAGAAGTCAGACCCCAATTTCCAGGCACAAGCCAACTGCCTTTTTCAGGACATACCCTCTGGGCTCTGATAAGATCATGAACAAAGCAGCCTGCGATGGGTTTTGGGGTAGTTCTACCTTGGGTAGGAGCACACACCCTAATCCCTTCTCAGGGGCAAAGACTATAAAGGACCTGATAACCTTGCCCTAGTGAAGGAGGAACTTCATTCATTCATTTGTTAATGCACTCATTTCCATCTACCAATTGCCAGCCATGTGTAATCCTCTAGACATAAGACTCCTAGATAAAAGAGCACACTTGGAGATCCTGAATGAATTCTTCAGTTCTTTCCCCCTTCCAGAAGCTCTGGCGCTTTTTACTTCTTCTTTATTCCTTTCTAACTTCTAATAAAAGTCCTGTCTTGCCATTGATCTGTGGTCTGAAGGTTCATTCTTCAAATCCCCGAGACCAAGGACCTACTGAAGAGCAAAATTCTAGTATCAGTGGCAATTGCAACAACAATAAAAATAAACAAATGGGACTTAATTAAATTGAAAGCTTCTGTACAGCTAAGGAGACAAGAGCCAAAGCAAATAAACAATTTACACAATGGGAAAGGATATTTGCATATTTTGAATCAGACAAAAGCTTGATAACTAGAATCTACAGAGAACTCAAATTAATCCACATGGAAAAAGCCAATAATCCCATATATCAATGGGCTAAAGAGATGAATAGAAACTTCTCAAAAGAAGACAGATAAATAGCTAACAAACATATGAAAAAATCCTCATCATCCATGATTATTAGAAAAATGCAAATCAAAACCACCCTGAGATATAATCTAACCCTAGCAAGAATGGTCCACATCACAGAATCTCAAAACTGCAGATGCTGGTGTGGATATGGAGAGAAGGGAAAACTTTTACACTGCTGGTGGGACTGCAAACTAATATACTCTTTTTGGAAGGAAGTATGGAGACACCTCAAAGACCTCAATCTAGACCTCCCATTTGATCCTGCAATCCCATTACTGGGCATCTACCCAAATGGAAAAAAAATCCTTTTACCATAAGGACACTTGGATTAGCCTATTTATCACAGCTCAATTTACAATTGTCAAAATTTGGAAATAGCCTAAATGCCCACCAATGTCACAAACCAGTATGGGGAAGGGGAGCAAACCAGAGTGGAACTGGTGAGGACTGAGAAAAGTAGATCATAAGAGAAGACAGAGAAATGAGAGATGGGATCAGAAGCATCGACTAAGCTGATGGCTGCATCCAGCATCAAAGGACAAAATCAGTCTTATTTTATAGTATTGGTAGAGAGTTCTTTACAGGGAAGCAGCATAAACAAAAGACATATTTTTGGTCTTACAATATGATTGGAAACTAAATGATTCGAATAGAGACAAATCATCCTTTTAATAGTTTCTACTCAAATTCATTAACGTATGACAAGAAGAAAGAAGGGAGAGGTCACAAGGATCTCTGCATAGTTAACAAAACAAAGGAAGAACATTGTGGCCTAGTAGTTTCTACTCAACTTCATTAGCATATGACAAGGAGAAAGAAGGGAGAGATCTCAAGGATCTCCGCATAGTTAACTAGACAAAGAAAGGGCTACTTGATTTCTGGCAGAGGGAGCATGAAGAAAGGAATATGGTTATTTGGGGAAAGAGGAGAAGCAGTTGGGGGCTCATTCTCTGAATGTTCCCCAAGCTGTGAGGGCTCTGCTGTCTCACAGCCCACCCTCCAGACACCAACCCAAGAACTGGTTAACAAGCTGTGTGAGGTATATGCATACTATGGAATACTATTCAGCCATTAAAAAAGATGGAGACTTTACCTCTTTTGTATTAACATGGATGGGAGTGGAACACATTGTTCTTAATAAAACATCACAAGAATGGAGAACAAGAATCCCATGTACTCAATTCTGGTATGAGAACAATTAATAACCTAGTACATGGTGGGGGGTTGAAGAAGGGGAGAGCAGAGAGAAAAAAGGAGGGAGGGGGGTGGGGGACTCAAGAAGTGTGACACAACTTTTGGGGGAAGGACACAATTACAAGGGACTTTACCTAACAAATGCAGTTAATGTAAGCTTGTTCTTTGTACCCTTAATGAATCCCCAACTATAAAAAATAAATAAATAAATGCATACTTAGTCACATGTCTATGGTGTTACAGTATCAAAGATCAAGAATAAAAATTTAAAAGCTTCAGAAAATATATAATCTTCTTTATAATATAACAATAATTAAAATTTCAGCAATAATAATAGGTGTCACTTGATGATACAATAATTCCTGGTGTAGTCGGCAGGATCCAGCAGGACACAACAGGACACCAGGGACGGGGATCAAAGGGGAAAGTGACACTGGAGAAGTAAGTGACACCTTGGCAGACAGTGGAGGAAGTCCAAAGGGAAACTCCACTCAGGGCAAGTGGGACCTTTGGCCAATATGGAATCAAGGGAACATCACTGGTAATAAGTGAGGTCTTTAATAAAGGCATATAGAGAAAACAATGGGTAACTTCCTTTTGGGGAGTCGCAAGAATTAGAAACTGAGGAAGAAAGCGATGTTCAAACAGAATTTGAAAGTGAGGAGAATATTTGAATAGTGAGGTTCAGTGGGAAGCTGGACCTGAGGAGAACTGGGAATCAAGAGCATATGATACAGACACAAATAAGTAATGGGCTACCCTGCAATCAAGGTTAGCCTGCCTCCTACAAGCTTGTACTTCTAATCCGCGTCTCACCTGGTTCCTTGCTGCTGCCATCTAGACCAGGGCCATAGGGGATCCGACAGTGGTATGCTGAAGAATCGCAGGGAATCAGGGCCAGTGCCTACATTTCTCATTTGGGCAAGTTCTTGTTTGAATGTTTTATGCACTGGGTCCTCTGCTGCTGTTGCCACCCCCCATTTCCCCCTGCCCCCTGCCCTCTGTTCTTCTCCTTGGTTTTGTCTATTGCCTTGGAGCCAAAGGATGGATCGAATGCAAAGGTAAATTGGACATGGATTTTGTGCAATAGAAGCCTCCCATTCAGAAGAGAAAATAAGACGTGCCTTTAACTACTACTAACACAATATGGAAATGGATAAGTGCCCTACACTCTTACAGATAAGGGGCTTTAGAAATTGACAGATGGAGAATTTGCTTAAAGTCAGAGAGAGGGGATTCACAAAAGAGCTAGAATTTCAATAGGACTTTGACAGATTTGAACATATGCCCCCAGAAGGGGGATGTATGAGCTGAGGTACAGAAATAGAAAATGTTTACAGAAAACTCAACTGAGATGTAGATTTCATAACAGAAACGTTTTTTTGGAAAAAAATTCTACAAGTTGTGGTGAGAGCAGAAGATGGAAGATCTTGATGAAATTAATTACATGTTTATGTTCTCCCAAATTTCATATGTTGAAGATCTAACTCCCAGTGGGGTAGTATTAGGAAGTGGAGCCTACAGGAGGCCATTGTGAAACATGGGTGGAGCCATCATCAATGGAGTTAGTGCCCAAGAAAGGCCCCACCCCTTCTGTAATGTGAGGTTACAGTGCAAAGATGCGGATCTATGAACAAGGTATCAGGCCCTTAGCAAACTCTAAAGGTACAAACATTTTCATCTTGGACTTCCCAGCCCCCAGAGCAATTTTTCTTGTCAATAAGTTACCCAGTCTACAGTCTTTTAAAGAGTAGCCTAGATGGAACAAAACAGTTGATAAGAATCTGATAATTATATCTAACACGATAAAGAGAAACAAAACATTTTTGAAGAAGAGAGCTATACTTTGAAAACTTCAAGGTGATTAATATGGCAAAGATGTGTACTTTGAATTGAAGTAAAAGGTAAGAAGTGGAAACTAAATCAGGAGAGTATCACAGGAAGACAGATTACTCATGGTGAGTAGTTGACCTAGATCAGCGTGCACCAGACTTGAAGTTGACAACAATATTCAATATGTTAAAAATCTTTAAATAAATATAATACAGAAAAATCCATGGGTTACTAAAAATATGCTATTAATTTCAGATATTTCAAAAGAATATATAGAAGGTGTTTAGGATAGTCTATTTTTTTCCAGACATGTCAGTCACTTTCAAAAATATACTAACAGATCCCCAAACCCTCTGTGTGATGCTGTGCACAGATCAAGTCCAGGCTGCACCAGTCAGCATGGGCCATCTGGCAGGTGCCCTGAGTGGGCAGGGTGGAGACGGTGCTCTGATGAGGTCAGAACATTCCAGATCACAAGGGGGTGCAGGTGGCATGGTGTAACTATTTGTCAAAGTTATTTAATTAAGATGGAGCATCTATGTATTTAAGTTTATACTCCAAAAAACCTGTCAAAATCAGAGCAATACTGATGAAGTGAATGTGGAGATTTGGGGAGGCCCCTAATACAATACAGCAGAATGTGGACAGATATTGAGCTGGTGATTTCCTTTCCTGCTTGTCCACCGAGAGCCACTGCATGACTTTACCAGCAGCTCATTCCTTTTTATTATTCAATGGTATTCCATTGGAAAATAAATAGACCACAATTTCTTTCTTTTTTTTTTTTGTAGAGACAGAGTCTCACTTTTTCACCCTTGGTAGAGTGCCGTGGCGTCACACAGCTCACAGCAACCTCCAACTGCTGGGCTTAGGAGATTCTCTTGCCTCAGCCTCCCGAGTAGCTGGGACCACAGGTACCTGCCACAACACCCGGCTATTTTTTTTTTTTCCAGTTTGGCCAGGGCCAAGTTTGAACCCACCACCCTTGGTATATGGGGCCAGCACCCTACTCATTGAGCCACAGGTGCTGCCCTAGACCATAATTTCTTTATCTTTTCACCCATTGATTGAGTTGGTACTCTTTTTTGAAGATCATAAATAAAAGTGCTATGAGCATTAGCATGCAAAAAATATATACTACTATTATATTCTAGACACTGTGCTGGGCTTGGGTATATGTAAACACGTGAGGTCCCAGCAGCTGCCAAGGCACGTTTTAGGCCTGAGAACTCCCATTGGTCCCCACAGGGAGACACAGCTCCCCACAGCCTAAGCTGAGCTGCAAAGAAGGAAACAAATTTGGAAAAGGCCCAGACCCCAGGCCTGTTCTTGGGTAAGTTCCCCCAGGGCTCACCACAGGAGCCCCACTTTACCCATGTGGGAGGTTTCCAGACCTCGCTACTCTGTGGCAGGGTGTTCTGTTTGAATTTGTTTGGAGGAACCCTCTAGGGTCTAGAGGGCTAGGGAGGCTGGTTTGGAGTGAGCTCATTCCAGGGAAGGGGGAGCCACCACTTGGGAAGGGCTGACCTCCTAGCCCTGCATGGTCTTGGGGAACACAGTCTGAGGTGCCATTTGGGGTGGTCCTCTTTGGATTCCTGGGTGTTAGACAGCCCCCAGTGTTTTGTGCTGAGAATTCTCTATAGTTCTACCTGAAAGTCCCTTGGGAAAAATCTTGTCAACTTACAGCTGGGAGCCTGTGCCTGTGGAGAAAGGTTTTATTGTAACCCAGTGTGGTACTTCAGGGTGGGGACAGTGGCTGTTAAATGAACCCTTCAAGTGGTACCTTGTAGATTGCATCAGCGCCCAGTTCTGAAGTGAAATCTGTTGAAACCGTGTGAGCTTGTATGTTTAGGTGTGTTTTGTGTCTGTCCACGTATTACACGTTTGTGTCTGCGTGGAGTGCTCATAAATTAACTAAGCCCCAATGCTTTTTTTGTTGTTGTTCACATGAATTGAATAATATTTAGTGAATAGATTGGCGGTATTGGTAAAGTAAAAGGAAAAATGTCTCAAATTGTCAGCACATATTTTTGCCTGGGTTTTACTGGACATTTAAAAAAATGTTTTTAAGGTTTTAATGTTTATAACTATAAACCCCACAAAATGATGTGTGTGTACATGATTTGGGGTAAAGTGAGGTCCTTCTGGCCTGGTTGGAACCAGCGGCCTAGTGGGGGTGGGGGGTGTGGAGAAGGGAGCAAAGCCCTGTACAAGGCCCTTAAGGGGACGGGTTATGATACCCCTCTTGGGTTTGCCTGAGTTGTCAATTGTACAAGAAACATGGAGTGAGCCTTGGAGTCTTGGTATAGATGCTGGGACACTCCCCCGACCCATTGCCTAGTTCTTAAAGTCCCCGAATAGTATTGTAATAGGCTGACCTCTTCACCTCCACAGCTACTTATGAATTGACCTTAAAGATTATGTTTATTCTTAGTTTTGCCACCCTTTGCCAGCTAAATGACTGCTGGAAAGTTTCAAGGAGTTTGTATGGTAGCCGATGGATGTATCCAATCCACAGATGCCAAAGTAAGATTGAGTCTGTTCCACTGACCAGCACCTTTTAACCCAATTGTGTCTGTTTCTCTAATAGGCAAAGTTGTAAATTAAGTTTGCTGCTCAAATAATTCAGTAGCAACCAAATCACCATCAAATAACTAAATAAGTCCTGAATGTGTTTGCATGCTTTTGCTTTTTCACTTAAACAGAGTTAGTTCTCAGTTTTAACAAACAGAAAGTGCTGTATTTCTGCCTTTATGAGTATTTTATGGCTGTAGAAACCGCTTTAAGAAGCATTGAATCTGATAATGAAATCAGTGAGGAAATCTTCATGTAATAACTTAATGTTGCAAATGCTTTTCATTCCACATAGCTGTTAAAAATGGTACATTTAAAGCTACCATTAAGTCTATTTTAGACATCATAAAAGTGGCACTGGCAATGAACCCTGGCAAAACCATTGCTTGTTTCGGTTAACTCTGGTCAGCGTGGACGGAAGGGGTGTGAGTAGACTAGGTGGACAGGAACGTAAGGTCTAACCAGTTGGATAAATAATGTAAACATGATCTCAAAGTTAAACTCAAGGCTCCTTCTCTTCAATTTTCACAGGGTGCAAGCTCGGTGCATTAGTTGGTTAGAAACAGAGGGACTTCTGTCTTCTTTTACCAGGTCCTCAGGCAGGGCGTGGGGAGTGGAGTTCCCTTTTGCTTTTCTGAACGGGATTTATTCACCTGGGGCTGTAGTAGATGACCTTTTTAAAAAAAATGCACAGGAGCTTGGTTGAGATATAATTCATGTACTACAACATTCACCTTTTAAACTCCTGAATGTAGTGCTTTTTCGTTTATTCTTGGAGTTGTGCGACAATCAGCACTAATAAATTTGAAAATAATGTTATCTCCCCACTGCCCCAAACCCCCCTACACATTCTGAGCACTCCTTCCACTGTTTATCTTGTTCCTCAACTCCTAGAAACCACAAATTTCCTTCCTGTGTCTCTGTATGTCTGTCCTGAATAATTCACACAAGCAAAATCAGAAATTAAGTCATCTTTTGTGGCTGCTTCATTCCCTTATCACGATGTCTTCATGGTTTATCCAAATAACGGAGCTTTAATTTCTCTCTTTTTGCCAAAAGGTACTTCATTGTATGGATGTACTTATTGAGTTTATCCATACATCAATTGATGGACGTTTGGGTGGTTTCTACGTTTTGGCTGCTGTCAGGGTGGTAGTTTTCTGTTCTCTTCTGTGTTAAGTACGTGTTTTTATTTCCTAGGTGTGTACCTGAGACAGGACTTTTAGAGTCACGTGGTAATTGAACGTTTATAATGTTTTAAAGAGGAGCCAGACTGTTTTTGAAATCGTGGAACCATAATTACGGCTTCACCAGAAACTGAAGACTGTTTCTTTATATCTCTGTCAACTATTGTGATTGTTCATTTTTTCTCTTAAATTTTAGCCACACCAATAAAAGTAAAGAGGCATTTCATGTTTCTGTAATGACTGATGGTGTTGTACCTCTTTATATAAGCTTGTTGGTCATGTGTACATCCACTTTGGAGAAATGTGCATTCTAATCTTTTGCCAATTGTTAAAAACATTCCTTGTTATTGTCCTTTTCTTCTATTTATTATTATTATTATTTGAAGTTTTTAGCCAGGGCTGGGTTGGAACCCACCACCTCCAGCACATGGGGCTGGAGTCCTACTCCTTTGAGCCACAGGCACCGCCCCAATTTCTATTTATTTTTTGTTGTTGTTGTGGTAAGAGCATAGGAGATTTGCCCTCTTAATTTTTTTTTTTTTTTTTTTTTTTTTGCTGTTTTTGGCCGGGGCTGGGTCTGAACCTGCCATCTCTGGCCTATGGCGCCAGTGCCCCAATCCTTTGAGCCATAGGCGCCGCCCAATTTTTTTAAATGCACAATACGGTATCATTTATTATAGGTACAATATTATATGCAGGTCTAGAACTTATTCTTCATGTTTGACTGCATCTTTATACCTGTTTTTGTCAGGTTTTTAATTGGATAATTGGTCTTTTCGTTGCTGAGTTTAAGACATCTTTATATACTCTGATATAAGTCCCTTATCAGAATTATGATTTGCGAATATTTTCTTCATTCTGCATTTTCTTTTCATTTTCTTGATGGTGTCATTTGAATTTTAAAAGATTTTACTTTGGGTAATGTCCAATTTATATATTTTTTCTTGTGTTTTTGGTGTTTTTTTCCTAAGAAATCAAGGTTATGAATATTTATTAATTTTTTCCTAAGATTTTGATAGTTTTAGCTCTTACGTTTCAGTCTATATTCTATTTTGAGCTAAATTGTTTATATGGTGTGAGGTACAGGCCTAACTTCATTCTTCTGCAGGTAGACGTTCAGTCGTCCCAGCCATGTTTGTTGAAGAGACTCCTTTCATCACTGAACAACTTGGCAACCTTGTCAAAAATCACCAGACTACAAGGATTTATTTCTGGACTTCTTGAATTGAATTATTCCATGTTTATCTTTCCTTATGCTAGTACTACACTATTTTAACTAATGTAGTACATTTTGAAATAGGGAAGTGTGAGTCTTCCAAGTTTTTCTTCTTTTTAAAGATAGTTTTGACTATTTTGAGTCCCTTGAATTTTTATATGAATTTTAGAAATGCTTGTCAGTTTTTGGAAAGGAGGCAGATGGAATTTTGTTCATTGTTGTGTTGAATCCATACCTCCGTCTGGAGAATGTTAGTAATATTATGTCTTCTGAACAATATACATGACTGCCTTACCATTTACTCATGCCTGTAATTTCTTTTAATAGTATTTTGTAGGTTTTGGAGACTTGCACTTCTTTTTTTTTTTTTTTTTTTTTGCAGTTTTAGGCTGGCAGTATATGGGGCCAGCACCCTACTCCTTTGAGCCACAAGCATCGCCCGACTTGTACTTCTTTTGTTCACTTTAATTCTAAATATTGTATTCTTTTTGATGCCCTTTGAAAAGGAATTGTTTTGTGAATTTTATTTTTGGATCATTCATTGCTCGTGTATAGAAATATAATTAATTTTTGTTTACTCACATTATCTAAGGCTGTGACCTTGCTGAACTTGTTTTTTAAGCTCTCATAGTATTCAGATTCAGTTGACTGCTTAGGTTTTTCCTATATACAAGGTTATGTCATTTGTGAATAAAGGTAGTTTTACTAGCTTCCGTGTGCATTTCTTTTTCTTTTTCTTGACTAATTTTCCTGGCAAGAACATCCACTATAGGTTGGACAGTTTTACGTATAGTCTGGTGTAAAGTCATCCTTTAAAGACAAGATAGTTATTATATTGTTCACCAGAATCATCAGATAAAAATTCTTTAACTCATTTTCCAAATATGACTTGGGAGAAAAATATTTTGCTGCCTTGAATGTTAACAGACTACAGTGGGATCCAATGTTGAAGTTGGTATGTTTATGCACGGATAACTTATTTTGGCTTGGTCTGGACGTTATTTCTTTTTATCATATCTATAAAAGACATGGAAATCTTTTGGGACATCAAGTAACCCACAAAAAATAACAAAAGCATTGGAAGGAAGGAGCTCATAGTGAATCAGAAATAGATGACCTACTTTTCTGTAGAAATATGCTTCAAAAATGGTGACATCCTTGGCATATTGGAACGATAAAAGATTAAAAACAAGAAAAAAATTAAAAGAGAAGAAGAAAGCATGACAAAAGGAAACATGAAAAGTACAGGGAAGAAAAAAGATATCTGTGTGTCCACCAGGGGCTGGTGGCAAGTCCCAGGGAGGATGGTTGGAGGGCTGAGCTCACTTTCCACTGAACTGCTGTCTCTGTCAGCGCACACACCCAAGTTCATTTCTCAGCGCCCCTCCTCCTTCCCCTGATGAGTAAGCATTGTTGGTTATTAACTTTACAACGCAGTCTTTGGGCAACTCATTCAGGAAGGACCTTGACCAGATCTGAGAAGAGAGTCCTCTCCTAGCAGTTGGTGGACACCAGCAGTGGCCACAGAGGGGCACAGTCACTGCAGTGCCCCCAAGGGACTGTCTACGTGGAGGTCTGTGACCAGTTCCAAGGGCTGCTCCTCTAAACCCCAAGATGCTAAAGGCCCCCTCCACTGTCTGTTGCTTCCCAGCCCAAGAGACAGTCGCTCCTTCCCATGGACATCACTTCAAGTACTTGCCAGGCTTCCCATCATTACATTCGGAGTCCCCAGATACCTCCTGTCTGGTCAGTTGCCAACATCAGGTTCTCTTTCGTTTTATTATTATTTATTATTTATTTTATTTTTTACATACATATGTGTTTGTTAGGTTTCCACTTTTTGCCTTCACAGAATTAAAAAGGTTTAAAACTTAATAACAATAACAATGTTTAAGATAAGGACTAGAAACAAAAACCTCGTAAAGAATGAATGAAGATAAATACTTTCAGAAAAGAAATCAGATGATTGCTACATCGAAATATTAAGCATTTAATAATAATGCAATTATTAATAAATTAATAAATTTATTATTAATAATAATAATGCAAGGAAAGTAACATTCACATTGTCAGATAAGAGTATGTCTATTATAGAATTCTTTGACTCTGAGGCTTAGTATGGAGTCATCCGTTAACTTCTTATTCTTGTATTTTTTTCCCAAAGTCTCAAAAAATATGCAACTAATATTTATAAATAAAAGTAAAAGAGAATTTCAAAATCAGATCATGCCAAATCTTATAGACAATAGAACAAGAAGAAATACTTCAAAATCATTTCTACTTAATCTCGATACACCTGATATTAAAATTGGAGAAAATATGTTGTTATAAAGGGAAATTACAAACATATTTCACTTATAACTGAGGATGCAATATCCTAAACAACATATTAACAACTTGAATAAAAAAATTAATGTTTAAGTAATGTACTTTGGTCAAAATTAAATCCAGTTTATGTGAGAATTAGTCACTATTTTCTTTCCTTTTTTTGTTTTCTTTCCCTCACTCCCCTCTCCTCTCGCTGTCTGCTCTCTCCTTCCCCCATGCCCCACCATGTCATTAAGACTTCACGTATTACATTTGGAGTCCCCCGATACTTCCTGTTAAGCCAGTTGCCAACATCAGGTTCTCTTTCTTTAAAAAAAAAAAACAAGTGGGAGGCAGCTCAAAGGAGTAGGGCACTGGCCCCATATGCCAGAGGTGACGAGTTCAAACCCAGCCCCGGTCAAAAACTGCAAAAAAAAAAAAAAATGTGGTTTATGCTTTTTTGTTTACTTATGAAATCACAATTTTCCCATATTTACCAAATTCCTTAATATTTCAGGAAAAATCCTTCATTTTTAGATGTATAAATTCTTTAACGTGAAATAACACTGTTATATTCTAGATGAACAAAAATCTGCCATAAATATTGTCTCTGGCATGTGTTTTATTGAAAAGATTTCATTTAAAATATTACCACACAAACAAGCTAGAATTCCAATTTTGCTTTATAAAATGAGGGCATTGACTTGGAGTCTTTTTAACTTTCTAAGAAAACAAATTTTCAGAGAAACAAAATACATCCTTACTTTTGAAATAAAGATCACTTTGCACAAACTTCACTTTGTCCTTTAAAATGTTGATATCTTGCTATTTTTCTTTAAATGACACCTTCACTTTTTTTGGTACTTTAGGTAATTTGCTTTTCGCATTTATTTTTATCATGGTTATGCTAACATTTTAAAGTAAGTTCATTCCTCTATATTTGCCCAGGTAGGAAGATTTTTATATGGAATTTCACAAAATTAGATGGAGAACCATATAATCTTCTTTGTAGCATTCCCAGGGGTTCTTATTACCCAAACTAACTCTTCAAATGAGTAGTGCTTTTGAATGCTAGGTAGGGGCCTCATGCCGCCGGGCTCCTGAGGGTTGGCAAAGGGAGGGAGAAATGGTTTTTAACTTACTCTTTTAGTTCCCTAGGGTTTGTGCCAGCAAAATTCACAGTAATCATCGATATATTTTTTAGTGTATCAAATAATCTCTTTTGATATGGTGTCCTGTTGGGCAATTGTTTAAATTTTTTTCTATGTTTAGCATTGTTATTGCCAGACCGGCAAATTGAAACCAAGAGACTCTCACCAAAGATTATAGGGGATGGAATTTTATTTTAGCCAAGGGAGCCACAGCAGATTGGAATCCAAAATGGCCAAGCTCCCCCGATCAGCTTTGGCCTTGTCCTTTTAATGGGCTCAGAAGTAGACAGACAAAGGAATTATCATGTCATTTCTCCTGGGAGGTGTCAAATCACCTGCAGGGTTCACAGAAGCAGAAGAAAGCAGCAAGCCTTAGTTTCAAGAACCTAGGAGGCTAAGTTTTACAAATTCTCAAGGGCTGGGTTACCAGAGGGAGGATTTTGCAGGTGTGTCCTTGGGTTTCTCTGAGAAACCATTGTGCTTTTTTTTTTAAGACTTTACTTTGCCTGGGTATCTTCCCTTATCATAATACTCAATAAATAAGACATTAAAGAATGTGGGCAGCGCCTGTGGCTCAAAGGGGTAGGGCGCCAGCCCCATATGCCGAAGGTGACGGGTTCAAACCCAGCCCTGGCCAAAAACTGCAAAAAAAAAAAGACATTAAAGAATGTTTAAATGGTATTGTGAATTTCTAGTATCAGGTACATAAATTATGATATAGAATTGATTTATCATAGATTATGATTTGTTTGGGGGACTATCTTGTGAAATACAGAAATGCCTTCTTTGTAGCTTAGTTAAGGTTGTGGTCACCTATCCATTTGTAAAACAATGTAGCAGTTGTAAATTGTAGAGCATTTTTCTTTCCTG
Organism: Arctocebus calabarensis; assembly: GCA_963573935.1. Classification (NCBI taxonomy): domain Eukaryota; kingdom Metazoa; phylum Chordata; class Mammalia; order Primates; family Lorisidae; genus Arctocebus; species Arctocebus calabarensis. The sequence continues at coordinate 34,318 of CAUYON010125245.1, forward strand.
AACAGATTTCTACAAGGACAGGGTCAGCTAGATTGTTAACAAGAAGGTTTGCTTCTGTTACTTAAGGACACGTGTTTCTGCTGTGAAGACTTACTTCGGTTGTCTGTGCTCCTTGCCAAAAGAAAAAAAAAAATAATTGCTGACACTATTTTTTTTTTGTAGAGATAGAGTCTCACTTTATCACTCTGGGTAGAGTGCCGTGGTGTCACAGCTCACAGCAACCTCCAACTCCTGGGCTCAGGCGATTCTCTTGCCTCAGCCTCCTGAGTAATTAGCCTCACAACGCCCGGCTAATTTTTGTTTTGTTTTGCAGTTCAGCCGAGGCTGAGTTTGAACCCACCACCCTTGGTATATAGGGCCGATGCCCTACTCACTGAGCCACAGGTGCCGCCTGATTGCTAACACTATTCATGAGTATTATTCTATTATAAATATAAGAACAAGAGTTTCAATGAGAATAAAATATTTTATAAAAGGCAAATCCATGGATAAAATGAAGGAAGTTCTCTTAGATTTCTCTCTGTGTTGTGTCTAAATTGATGGAACAAGGCATCAAATACCAGATATTCTGAAGAGCTGGTGTTTGTAGTAAGAACTAATTTCTAGTTACCTTGATTCAACAAATCAAGGTATTCAACAAATGTTAACTCCACTTTGTGGATACTGTGTGATGTTTCATTCCAACTATCATTTTTAGATTTTAAAATCATGGACAAATGTATGACCATCCAATGGGGGTTTTGTTTTGCTTTTTTTGGAAGATAGAATCAAGTGTCTCTCTCTTTCTCTCTTTACCTCTTTCTTTCCTTTTTTTTCTTTCGACAGAGTCTCACTCTGTGACCCAGGATAGAGTGCTGTGGCATCATTGTAGTTCACAGAAACCTCAAACTCCTGACAAGCCTCCTGCCTCAGTTTCCAGAGTAGCTAGGACTGCAGCGCCCACCGGCATTCCTGGCTAATTTTTCTATTTTTAGTAGAGACAGAGTCTCATTCTTGCTCTTGCTGGTCTTAAACTTCTGAGCTCAAGGGCTCCTCAACCTCGGCCTCCCAGAGTGCTGGGTACAAGCCATTGCACAAGGTCTAGAATTTCTTTTTTCTACTCTTCCTGTAAATTCTTATTATTATAACGTCAATGAAAATAACGATATACTTGTGTATCATTTTCTTAGATGAAGAATTATTGAAAGCAAGTAACATATACCCATATCATAGAACTTTAAATCATAAAAGATTTTATTATCTCCTATAACAAAGCCCCCGTTCCTGGGTTGTTTCAGTGTCTCAATGGGGTCGGTCTAGTTGCAGGACTAGTTTTTAGACGATTCTACAGACTTTTTGTCTTAAGGCCACCATTTGACTACCAGGGCAAGCTGGATCATGTTCTCTTACAACCATGTAAAAGGCAAGAATGTAAAGTTTTCTCTCCCCTGCCCTGTTCTTTCTTTATTTCCTCTTCTCCTAAGTTACCAGCGGGAAACTCCACCCTTTAGTTCTCCAGGACATGTCTGGCTTGCCTCACTATCCAGAACTGAGGCACGGGGCTGCCTTTAGCCACAGAGGACCTTGGGGAGTAAAATATCTGGCTTGTTCAGCCTCTTTAGTGAGAGACAGCCAAGAAAAACTCGGGGCTGGGAAAGCTGCAAGAAGGGTCCACCATTGTGTTGGTTCTTGGAATAACAAACAGTGAGTTCAAGTCTATCCTAGTGACATATGAACATGCTCAGCCCTAAAAGATAGTAAAGCTGAAATGGATGTCATACTGAGGAAGGGATGTGAGAAAGATTCATCACAGGTGCCACAGAGTCCGCAAATGTCACTGGGAAACAATGCGAGTTCCTAAGAACTGGGTAGACTCCGTGGGAATGTCTGGTACAGTGCCTGCCACACCTTAGCTGCTCAGAAAATGTCACCTTTAAGATATAAGTGTCACAACATTATCTTTTAAAATTTGCCCCAAAGGTGGTTTTATAAGATCTAGCTGGATTATTTAATAGCAATCTAAAAATCTGATAGTCACTGAAAATGATACTTTTGTATTCAATATAAAAACGTTTGGGCCATTATTTTAATTAATGGGTATAAAATTTCTCTCTTCCTCTCTCCCCCCCTCTTTCTCTCTCTTTATTTTTTGTATTTTTCATTTTGTTTCTTTCCCCATCCCTGAGAAATAATGCATTCTTGCATTTACTTATCTTTATTTAGATACCAGTATAAGGTTCAAATCTATAATTTAAATTCCAGAAATGAAGTATTTATCCAGTTTGCTTCTTGTTTTGAATATCTTTTTTTTTTTTTTTTTTTCCAGTGTCGGATTTGAACCTGCCACCTCGGTTATATGGGGCCAGCGCCCAACACCTTGAGCCACAGGTGCTGCCCTTTGCTTTGAATGTCTTAAAATATTTCCCTCCCTCCCAAACATTATACATAAATTTGGTCATAATTCTGTTTTGCTTTAAATAAGTTTTATTTCTAGACATAACTTTGGCTTTTAAAAATATGTACTTTCTACATGCACACACATAATTATTTTCCTAAATAATTTTAGATGTATTTCAAAGCTGGAGGCGATCTTTTGATCATCTACATACCAACTTGTTTGTTATGGAGCAGAGCGCTCACTCAGAGAGGTGATGTATTTTGCTCATCAGCTAGTTGGAGGCATGGTTGGCCTAGATAATTGCTCACAACAGTCATAAGAGAAAAACTTCCAGTTTCGTTTTGTCTTTCCTAAAGTGAGAAAGAGAAACTCCACAATTTCTTATGGTACTGTATATACAAAAGTTCTTCTTCATGAGTGGTCTGTATTTCTTTCTTTCTTTTTTTTTAAGTTTGCCTTGAGTGCCTTTAATTTTCTTTGAAATTCAATACGTGTCAGCCAATTTCTCAGCAAGTTATTCAGTGTTCTGTATTTCAAAGTGAACTTTGTTACATACAGAATGCTTATATGGGGATAGATCACATAAAAAACACTGGATTTTAGCCACTATAAATAATGAAATCATTCCGGAAGACTCAAAGAGGAAACAAGCAAAACAGAAGCAAAATATAAGACAGGTTGGATGAAAAGATGTTAGTTAATTGTTAGTATGGTCACGTTGAAGGTCTTATGCCCGAACCCATCAGGGCCTCAGTTTCTTATTATTTATAAAAAAGGGAGACCTGAATAGCACCATGTACAGTTACCGAGGTTTTTAAATGAATTTATTCATACAAAGTGTGTAGAATACAGCTTGTTGGGCCGTAAGGTGGTAGGAAGTACTAGCCATTGTTATTATTATCACTACAATGTTACTGTCGGTTAACGGTGATAACTGTCGTTTTTTTGAGTGTTTTCAACTTGAATTCTGCTTTGTGCACACTCTGCACACATGACTCTTTTAATCCAAAATTTTTAAACATGGGAGCTCCAGTTTAGGAACAAATAAGTTCAATTTTAAAGTTATTAGCATACATATCCAAAATTAAAGATTATACTCAACCACCTGCTGCAGGCTCCGCTAGTATCTTGAGTTTTCAGGGCGAATCAGAGTAAATGGGAATAGCAAATGTTAATAGGAAGAGAGGTTGAAATGAAAAATGATCAGAAAAATAGAAGAAAGAAGAGGTGTAGACGGTGAGTTAAAATGGGGTGTGATGTTGTATTAGAGAATTCCAGTTGGGGCCGTGAGAGAATCTGCTCTCTGTGGATTCTTCACATGCACGTGAGTGAATAGAAAATATTAGAAAGTATTCACCTTTTGAAATACTTAAAAGGGATTCTCTTCTCATCTGGAAAGGTCAATTGAATAAAGAGGATTATGCCTCTGTAGCTCTGGCTAATGGTTGGTAGAGGAGATTAGTTTTAGTTATTTCTACAGTGATAGCCTCTGGTATGTTTTTATAAAACATTTGTTTTTTGGTTTTTTAGTTTTTAATTTTTTTTGAAAAAGAGTTTTGCTCTGTTGCTCTGACTGGAGTACAGTGGCATCAGCTTAGCTCACAGCAGCCTCAGATTCCTGGGTTCAAGCAATCCTCTTGCCTCAGCCTACAGGGTAGCTGGGACTACAGCCCACCACAGCACCTGGCTAGTTTTTCTATTTTTAGTAGAGATGGGATCTGGCTTTTGCTGAGGCTGGTCTCAAACTCCTGAGCTCAAGCAATACCACCCACCTTGCCCTCCCACAGCACTGGGATTACAGGTGTGAGCCCCCACACAGGGCCTTCTATAATACATTTTAACCCCTTTTATGTATTTACATTCAACTTTTGATTGTTGAAATATGATCTGCAAACTTAAGTACTTAATATGGAATTGACATAATTTAAACAGTAAATGCATTATCTTATGTTTAAATTATTTTATTTTATTATTACTTTTTACTTTTTTAAGACAGTCTCACTTTGTTGCCCTCGGTAGAGTGCTGTGATGTCATAGCTCACAGTAACCTCAAACTCTTGGTCTCTGGTGATTCCCTTGCCTCAGTCTCCCAAGTAGCTGGGACTGTAGGCACCTGCCACAACGCCCAGCTACTTTTTAGAGACGGGGTCTCATTGTGGCTCAGGCTGGTCTTGAACCTATGAGCTTTAGGCAACCCACCCACCTCATCCTCCCAAGTGCTGGGATTACAAGCAAGAGCTACTGTGCTTAGCCCTAAATTATTTTAATTATTGAAGATGTTTGTAATTCTTTCTGATGTTGAAGTATATCTTGCTTATTTCAAAGCCCAGTGGATTTTGTGATAGTAAATTTGACCATGGTTGGAGCTGATCTCTGTGCTTCCTCTTTAACAATGTTTGTGCCAGCTTAATAATGTACATCTTTCAGACACGTAAGTATGAAGATCAGTGAGAATATTATTGTCTGAGAAACTGACCATCACATACCCTGAGATTAAGGCTGATTTTATTCAAAACACTTCATTTTAGTTTTTATACAAATCAGAAATGTCGTGTCCAGTTTTTAATTCTTTGACTCATCAGTAATTTTCTCAAAGGTCGTATAGGCTAAAACCCAATTATAGCATAGGAATACAGGGAAAGGGGAAAGGGAGGGGAGGGGAGGGGGGAGTATGGGTGGAGGGAGGGCAATTGGTGGGATCATACCTACGGTGCATCTTAGCAGGGTACTGGGGAAACTTAGTAAATGTAGAGTATCATTGTCTTTATATAGTGATCAAGAAAATGCCATGAAGGCTATCTGTAACAGTACGATCAAAACATTTCTGAATGTATATGAATCATGCCCTATGATTGCACCAAGGAACAGAATTATGATTCAATAAAATTATAAAAAAAAAAAAATCTTGTCTATTCTTCACACAATCTTCTTGAGAAATGATACAATCTCCATTCATTCATTCTTCCTTCTCAGGTAAACCATGAGATTTTCATTGGTGAATGGTATCTGAATAGACATTCTTACGAGTTCCTGAAATTGAAAAACACGTATGTGTGTGTTCTTCCATGAAGGTAATTATAACCAGATACAAAGATCTAAAGTGCTATTATAAGTTTTAACTCCCTGTACCAATTTCTAAGGAAAAGTAGGAAGCTCTTTGAATACTAATTGTATTCTAGAAGTGCTAAATAAGAAAGAAGAAAAGGCACCATAGCTTAGAAGACTGTCATTAACATCTAACTCCTACTCTCAAGTGTGGTGTGTCTGATGTACTCCCATAGACAGGCAGGTGTTTGGAAAGTGAGGTCAGCTCCTCAGCGTGGCTCAGCCCAAAGACACAGCCCTGTCACTGGTGGCATCGGGCTCAGATTCACTGGTCTCGTGGACTTGGGACAACTTGCAACACTTAGCAACATCTCTGCTTGGCATGTCAACATCCATTTTACGTAGACCAGTGGTTCTCAACCTGTGGCTCCTGACCATTTGTAACAAAGAAAATACATCGCAGCATTAGGAAGGTTGAGAACCACTGACCTAGACTGAAGCTCAGAGGCCTTAAGTCCAGTCTAGCTGTTTAGAAAAAGATCTTACAGGTATTGCTAGTTTGAGGATTTAAAATTTTTATTTGTAAGAAAAGGAAAACTTCCACTTAATGAGATAGCACAGGAATGTAAAAAAAAAATAATGGATTAAATTTTTGTACAATTTCCTGTTCTTCCTCATATGTGATGAAAGTAGATGTGGCCCCTCTCATGAGATAAATGTACATAATTTAAACGACACAGACACTCCTTTACTTGCACACCGCCTAGGCTGTGGAAAGCATTGTCAAAATCTATTATTTCTAAGACCAAGCTGATTTTATAAAAGCCAATGGAATTCTCACGGTTGGCCAGGGGTCAGAGTCGCGACTTATAAGTGTTCCCATCGTTCCTGCCTGTACTGCACACAATCTTCTTGAGAAATGATACAATCTCCATTCATTCTTCCTCTGAGGTAAAACCTGAGATTTGTGTTTGCATGAAAATGTGTAAGTTGAATATTTGCAAGAAAGCACCATACCCTACACAAATCAACATATTTGGATAGATAATCTATGTGTTAGTTTCCTCGGGCTGCCATAACAGATCACAAACTGAATTGCTTGGAACAGCAGAATGTATTAGCTCACAGTTCTGGAGGCCAGAAGGATGAAATTCGGGTGTTGGCAATGTTGGCCCCTTGGACAATGTTGGCCCTTTTCTGAGCTTCTGGAGGGTGCTGGTGACTCTTGGAATTCTTTGGCTTGTAGACACTTAACTCCAATCTTTTCTTTTGTCTTCCCCAGATGTGTCTGTGTCTGAGTGTAAACACACTAGTCCAGTGTGACCTCATATTAACCTAGCTACATCTACTTAGACCCTATTTCCCAATAAGGTCACATTTGCAGGTCCAAGGGGTTCATATTTTTACATATCACTGTAAGGGACACAATTCAACCCTGACACTCAACATCTCCCAAACACTGTGCTTCTATTAATCTAACACGCTAAAATTTACCTTGTGTAAATGAATGGACAACTTTAAGAAACATTACTTATGTTTTATACTCTGTTGGAAACTTTAAAATATGTCTCCTTAATTTGAGAAACACACATGTGCTACTATTAACATTAATAGCAAGACTGTGTGTGTGTATATTGTTTATGGAGGTAAACACGCACCCCAATCCCTCCCCCACACAGTCTTTTTACACTATACAGGCTCCTGTATGAGAATGTGACGAAGCCTTACTGTGGTGCTTCCCTAGCTCTGTATAAGCTATGCTTGCATGCAGCTGTGCATGCAAAACATTCAGCCATCTTTCAACACAGTCCACAAATTAGTGTCCAGCACTGGTGAAAGCCATTAATAAGATTAATCAGGTTGAGAGCACAGGTTTATTAAATGGGGGGAGATAGGTCATCAACAAACACATTTCAAATGATACTCTGTCCCTCCTCCTCCTGTTTCCAAATGAGATGCTGATGGATGTTATGGTAAACTGTTCACTTGATCTGTTTCTTCTTCATCCTGTGCCCACACCTAGATGACATTTCTTAGCCAGTTACATGTGGCCATGGGCCTAACTTCTGCTCATTGGAACGTGAGCAGAAAGGATGGGCCCTTCCTGGCTCGGCTTGTAAAAACCTGTCACAGATGCTCTTCCATGCTCTTCCCTCCGCCTGGATTGATTGAGACAAGCAAAGCTTACTCAGGAGCCCTGTTCAAAGGTGGCAGAGCCATGAGCAGCCCGGGCTTCTGAATTACTACTTGGTGCTCACAACACCCATATGGAACTTTATGGAGTTGAAGCTGTTACATAGTTTGGAGCTGTTTGTCACAGCCCATAGCACTATCTTCATTTAAATGCATTTGCTACAAATGGAGACTTAAGTGTGCCAAGCCAGGACCAAGGAATGTGAGAGTGACTGATTGTGCCCTCGGCTGACTTCCACCAGGTCGCTGTGTTCTGTACACAGGAAATGTGCTGCATGTATTTTTCTCTTATTTCAAGTCTTAGACTTGGTTTGTTGTTGTTGTTGTTGTTGTGCTTTGGAGACAGAGCCTCACTTTGTCACCCTTGGTAGAGTGCCATGGCATCAGAGCTCACAGCAACCTCAAACTCTGGGGCTGGAGCAATCCTCTTGCCTCAGCCTCCTGAGTAGCTGGGACTAGAGGTGCCTGCCCCAACTCCTGGCTAGTATGTCTATTTATGGTAGACATGGGCTCTTGCTCTTGCTCAGGCTGGCCTCGAACTCCTGAGCTCAAGAAACCCACCTGCTTCAGCCTCCCAGAGTGCTGAGATTACAGGTGTGAGCCACCGCACCTCCCCAATTCTTAGATTTGTGTCCTCAAATAGATGGTAAATTTGCTGAAGCCTTTTCCTTTGCTTACTACAGCTCCTAGTTCAAAGTCCAGAACTCTTTAAATGGTCAACATATATTTCTGTCGGTGGGTCAACTGATTGGTTAACCAAAGTCAAGGGCAAGTTCACCAGCCAGATAACTTTTGGTGTACTCAATGACTTCTTTTTTTTTTTGTAAGAAAGGTCTTTATTGGCGGGGGATGTTGCAGAGCAGCATTAAGAAGGAGAGAAGAGAGAGAGAGAAAGAGGGGGAGAGAAAGGGGGAGAGAGAAAAGAGAGAGGAGAGAGAGAGGAGAGATAGATAGATATGGGAGAGAGAGGGGCAGAGAGGGGAAAAACTACTCAATGACTTTTATAAAACTAGTTTCAAGGCCATAAAAAAATGTAAAACGTATATACGAACAAACATACTTTTAATATAAACATTAAGAGCCATAAATCCTATTAAAATCAATTTAAATTAGTGTCTGTCTCTTCATTTAGGGAAATGAAAGAGGTTTTCCTGAATTTTTCTCATAGCATTTTGAGAGAAGGCAGAACATTTTTAGAAACACATTTATTCTGAACTGAGACTTTCAATGCTTTTGCTGACACATCTAATCTATCATATCACAGCTAAAATTAAAAGCAGGGAACCGACACTATTTCTCAGGTTCAGTCATAGTAAATAGGCTCATAAAACCGAAGTCAGCCCATCTGTAAGTTGCTTCCTATTGCTATAGAAGCTCCACTTCCCAGCCTGGTACTGTAGTCACAGAAGTGTAACTCAAGTGCGAGGCAGATAAGCCTCAGATTAATTGGCCTAAATGAGGTCCAATATGCAACATATAAAGTCAAGAGATGAAGGGACAGACAAAAAGGAATAGCAGGTGAGGATTTTGTCCCTGTGATGGGTGTAGTCTTTTTCTGCCCAGCTTCCCTCCATTTGTCTGAGAAGAGAATCTACCCCTTTGGTCTGATGAAGAATCAGGAGACCAGGAGAACAGGACTCCTTCTGTCCACAGACATTGTGAAAGCCAAGATGACCAGTGAAGGGCAGGTGACACAAACCAAGATCTCTCCTGAAATTTCTCCCAGAACCTCTGTACTTTCCTGAGGTCAGAGTTGCTGGGCTGAGTTGAGGATGCCTATTATTCACTACACGAAGAAAGAAAGTCCAGATGTAAGAGAACGAGGTCAGCGCAGACAAAGAGCAGATGCCGAATAGAAATGGGCAGAGGGAGCCTTGACTCCACTCAGGGGCCAGCACTGCGTCATTCCTGAGGCCAATGCTATCCTTTGTCCTGAGCTTGGTTTTACAAGCCTATAAATGCTCATTATCAAGTTAAAGCTAGCTTGGGTTAGATTTTTGCCACTTAAAACTGAAAGATAGTTCCCAAATCAGCAGTCTCAAAAGACAATATTTTCTTCCCACTCTGGCATGGGCCACATTTGGTTCCTGTTAGTTTGATTTCTTTTGCCCTCAGTTAATTTCACTTTTGCTATTGGTTAGGCTCTATTTGTGTGAACCATTTTCCCACAAGACCTTAAAGGGTATATCTTGTACTACGTAAGCATGATAAATGTTCTGGAAGATTAAGGAAAACATAACCTTTGTATAGTGTAAATCTCATAACTGTCTGTGTATAATCTACTTAAAATTCTAAATTTTCTACCTCCTGGTACTCCATTTAACAAGCTAGCAAATGGTTTGCAAATTAGGTTGAATGCCATTCTACCACTCTAGAGGACATCTTTATTGTTTTACTAAAAGAACACTAATTGGCCTATATTAAAAATCAACTTCCATAGCCAGGCATTGTGGCAGGCGCCTGTAGTCCCAGCTACTCGGGAGGCTGAGGCAAGAGAATCGCTTAAGCCCAGGAGTTGCTGTGAGCTGTGTGATGCCACAGCACTCCACCGAGGGCCATAAAGTGAGATACTGTCTCTACAAAAAAAAAAAAAAAATCAACTTCCAGGCTTCTTTCTAGTATCCTGGATTGAGAATAAGATTTTGGGAAAGTAACACAGCAGGAAAAATGAAAGTAGCATCTTCCAGGATTCATGAGTAGTTAGGACTCAGAGCCAACCATATGGTGAAAGAGTATTCATTGAATTTAGAATTAGAAAACTTCAGGGATATATTTGATTATAAGTGAAAGAAACATAACTTCTGTGACCTCAAACAAGTTTAATAACCACCAATTTAGTCACAACTAATGTCAATCATATTAATGGGTAAATCAGGCTTGTAGAGAAATGTACCATAGAACTCAGTCATGAGAATACAACCACTTCTATCTATAAACGAATTTATTTTTTAATTATAGCATCTTATTTATTTTTTAATTCCAGCATCTTCCTAGTCTTTATGCCACCTGAGCTCTTAGTATATCATGGGGTGGGAGATGATTATTTTTATCTAAATATTCATTTTCCCAAATCTCTGTAACCAAGAGTTTGAGAAGAGCCAGAAGTCATTATAACATGCAAAAATTACGCATCAACGCTTTATTAATAATATCAGTCCACACAAAACATGCCACCAGCTTCACGGTGGAATCCACCTTCATTCCTCTGGTGCAGATGTCTTTTCGGCTGTGGCATGAAATTGTGAATCTTGCAAACAATGCAGAATTTTATAAAGGGGAGGAAAGTAATTTTAGAGAACTGCTGAAATCACGTGGAAAGCTATGGACTAATGAAAATCTAGCAGGTTTAAAAATACTAACAATTGAAGACAACAAACTCAGTCAATACAATGAAATATATGAATGCAAAATAAAATTACCTGGATATCAAAAGTTAATAGTAGTCCTCGGAAAAACTGATGGCATTCTTGGGTATTTTTGGAAAAAACTCTCTGTATCAAACATATTCCTCTCCTGCTATAATGCTAAATTATTGTTTTGATCCATTCTTTGTATGTTCTAAGAATTATAGATAAAATTAAATAATAACCTCAATTGTGTTTAAAAAATGAAAAAATGTTTTAGTTTTATTTTTCTGGGATGAATTCTCAGATAAATCTTACTTTTCCAAAGAAAAAATTCAGATGGCAAAGCTGGGAAGTACCCTCTTTAAATTGATTTATTTTAAGTGGTTTTTTATGGGTTCCAATTTTTTTTGTAAGGCCCCTTCACCTCCCCATACCTTTATGATAGCTCTCATCACATTGTCTTTATGTTTCCTGTCCCAACTGTAAGCTCCTTAAACATGGGTACTTTCTATAATCATCTCTGATTCTCCCAATGCCAACCTAAATACCTGCTCTTAAGATTGGCGAAATAAACAAACAGATGACTGCATGAATCTAATAGGTATTCAGGACCTACCATGCCAAAGGTCATGGAGTTTCCATTAAAGATTAGTGTCCTAAGCCTTGGAGTTCTAAGAAGTTTATTTCTAGAGCCTTGGACCTGGACCAGATAGTCTCTTAAAACCCTTAAAGTATAGCAATCTCTAAACTTCTTTGCATTGCCTTCCTTTGAAAATATAAATTTCAAGTGTATTTTAAATATAAATAACAATTATATCACACATTAAAAAAAAACAAATTTCCAAGATATTCAAAGGAATTGGTCACTTGTAAAACCACCTCTTGTCTCTAAAAAGAGCCAACTCTTAAATGAGAAATCAGAAAGCTCATCTTCCAAGAGTTATAATGCATGCTGGGTCTAGGGTAGTTTCTAGGAATCAGAAGGATGATTAGCTACTACCAGAAAGGTCTTGAGACCGTCCATAAAGCAACTGGAAGCTGGCTGGGCTTAAATGAAGTTGACACCAGGAGAGTTTGCACACTCAGCCTGCAGTTGCTGACATGCCTCTTTGATTCACTTAATGGAAAGGAACCCTGAAAGGGGCCCTCTCTGCTTGGCCTAGAACTAGATGACATAGACTAAACATATTAAATTCATTACAGCAAATTGGTCTTTGGTCCCGAGTGACTGCAGGGCTGCAGGGAGGACAAAAAGTCTGGCTGCTGTCAGGATGTTGGAAACCTGTCACTGGAGATACCCATGGAGGTGGAGATGGATTTTATGCAGATTCAAAATGGGAGTAATTATCTAATGAAAATAGATTGATGGGAGGGCTTTGAGGGTGATATAACATGCCTGAGGAGGAGCCCACAAAGGACCATTGGAGCCTGAACAAGCATTCCGAACAAGCATCCTTGGAGTTCCATGTCAGGCTGTATGATCTCTGCATTTGGGGGTGTTTGAGGTCACATGCAGGGTGAAATTAACAAGAATATTTTAAATCTCCTCTCTTCCTTAAAGAGAGAATGATGAGAGGCAATATAAGGGAATTCAATTTATTGATCACTTACCATGTGCCTGCTGCCCTGTTAGGTGTGTGTCTTAAAAGTGCTCCAAAGTTACCCAACGTAGGAGATGGATGGATCAGAATGCCATCTAGATGTGTTCTGAACATAAATAAATTCTACTGAATTGGAGTATAAGAATTTAAAATGTGTATAGACCTCAAAAGATCTCAAATAACCAAGACAATCCTGAGCAAAAAGAACAAAGCTGGAGGCTTGTACTAAAAAGCTATAGTAACCAAAACTGTGTGGTACCGACATAAAAACAGACACATAGATCAATGCCACAGAATACAAAATAGAAAATTAATCTATGTATCTGTAGCCAACTGATTTTTCACAAAGGTGGCAAAAACACTCAGTGGGGAAAGGACAGTCTCTTCAATGGATGATATTGGGGGATATCCATTTGCAGAAGAATAAAGCAAGACTCCCACCTCTAGTGTATAAAAATCAACTCAAATGATCAGACACCTAAACATAAGACCCAAAACTATAAAATTGCTAGATAAAAACATAAGGGCAATCCAGGACACTAGTCTTGGAAAATATTTCATGAATAAGAACTTAAAAGCACAGGCAACAAAAGCAAAATAAACAAATGGGATTATAGCAAACTGAAAAGCTTTCACACAGGAAAGGAAACAATGTACTTAGTGAAAAGGCAAACTACAGAATGGGGAAAAAATACTTGCAAACAATTTATCCAACAGAGGAGTAATATCCTGAACTTACAAAAAATTCAGACATCTCACCAGCAAAAGAAAAAAAAAATAACAATCTAATTAAAAATGGGCAAATGATCTGAATAGACATTCCTCAAAAGAAGCATCGCACATGTTCAGCATCACTAATCATCAGGGAATTGCAAATTAAAACCACCCTAGTTAGTATGGTTATTATTAAAAAGTCCAAGCAACCCCCCAAAACTAACAAACAAAAAAACAAAACAAATGCTGGAGAGGTTGCAAAGTAGAGAGAACTCTTATGCACTCTTGGTGGGAAGGTAACTAGTGCAGCCATTATGGAGAACAGCAAGGAGGGTCCTCGAGAAACTATAAATAGAACTATCATATGATATAGCGATCTCACTGTGGGGCATTTATCCAAAAGAAAGGAAAGGAAAAGAGTATATCAAAGACACATCCGCATCTCCATGTTTATTGGTATACTGTTCACAATACCTAAAACATGGAATCAACCTAGGTGTTCAATAAAGATGAATATTATTTTTTAATAATATCCTATTCTGTATAAAAATCATGTTGGTTTTAAATAATATCCCATTGTGTATAAAAAATAATAATCCATTGTGTATAAAAACTTTTATACACAATGGGTTTTTTTTTTTTTGTTTGAGACAGAGCCTCAAGCTGTCACCCTGGATAGAGTGCTATGACATCACAGCTCACAGCAACCTCCAATTCCTGGGCTCGAGCGAGTCTCTTGCCTCCACCTCCCAAGTAGCTGGGACTATAGGCGCCTGCCACAACTCCCAGCCATTTTTGGTTCCAGCCATCATTGTTGTTTGGTGGGCCCGGGCTGGATTTGAACCCGCCAGCTCAGGTGTACGTGGCTGGTGCCTTAGCCCGTTGAGCCACAGGCACCAAGCCATACACAATTGGATATTATTAAAAACATGACATCCAGTCATTTTAAGCTAGATGGATAGAAGTGGAGGACATTATGTTAAGTGAAATAAGGCAATACATAAAGTAAAACATAAAACATCACATTGTCTCATTCATGTGAGGAAACTTTAAAAAGTTGCTATAGAAGCAAAAAGTAGAACAGAAGATATTAGAGGCTGGGAAGGAGAAGGGAAATTTGTTAAAAGATACAAAATTACAGGTGGATAGGAGACATAAGTTCTAGCACTAGAGGATGACTATGGTTAACAATAATATAATATTTAGTTAAAAAGAGGGCATTGACTATTTCCAACACAAAGATGATGAATGTTCAAGGTGGTAGATATGCTAACTATCCTGATATAGTCACTGTACATTTTATGTGTCCAAACATCACTATGTACCCTAAAAAAATAAAACAACTGGGGCAAAATAAATGACATTCAAGGTGACTAAGCAATGGAACAAGGTTTTTAAAGGCACATGCACAGATTTGTTGGGAGGTCCATCTTGAATAATTTATGTCTAGAGTTGGAGACTGCCCTTTAAGCTTTCTGGAGCACTTTTAAGCCTCTTGAAGCTAGGAATAAAATCTAACATCTCAGTGCTTTAATTGTTGCTTTCCTGAGCTTTTGAATAAGGATTTCACCTGGAATGGGAGATGAGATGTGTAAGTCCCAAACTGCTTCCTTTCTAAAAGGCTACTGCAAATCTTGGAGTTGGAGGCTACCTAATATCTATTAGCATATTCAACTTATCATTGTTTTTCTTCTTAAAAAGAAACCAATTAACAAAAGTATTAGTAAAATAGAAATATCAGTTCAGAAAAAAATTTAAAAAATATTGCCTGTACATTTCCTTGCAGCCAAAGCAAAAAAGAAAAACCTAATTGGTTACATTAGTCTCGTTATTAGAAAAAAGGAGGCAAATCTTTTTTTTTTTTTTTTAAGGAAAAAAACTTACATTCTAGGAGAAATTTCTCATATGGAACTCTGTTCAGACTGCATTAGGTGATACAACGAATACTTTTGTTCAGCGAATTAAAAAGGGACAGCCGTCTTGTCATACCAACTTTTGCTAAAAGCTGAAAGAATACTATTAAATCATAACTCAGAGTGGACAAAATATTCCGCAGTTCTCTCATTTGTGTCAAGTTTGGAAATTAAAGATGTAAGTGGATCCTCAGGAAGGTAAATGGACAGCTTACCCTTTCATTTTAGAAACCTCACATTTTTCCTCTTTCCACAGCATTTGTAGTTCCATCAATAACACCTTTTCAAACATTACTAGATGGGGCAAGAGTGATGTAAAGTTGCTGCCATTCTGAAAGACTGCTCTTCGGGGAATGAATGGGCTGCCCCTCCCTCGTGCTAATGTGTGCTTCAGATCACTTCCCTAGTTTCCTCTCCTCTTGGTTTTGCATGGTGGTATGGCAGAAGACTTTCCGAACTTGGTATCTTGGATGGTGTTCTGAGCACCAGCTGAAAGCTCATCTCCCTAAGTAGGACCTATTGCCAGGAGAATATCGACAGTTTTGCCTAGGGTTCTTGCTAGGAAACGGTTTACAAAAATCAGGAGGTTCCTTATGAACATAACTACATATTTACTGTGGCATTTGAAAAACAAATCAGTTCAGTCTCTCAAATCTCTTGTTCTAGAAAAGACAAAAGTTGTATTGGCTTTGATGTTTTCAAAGAGTGGAGATGCTGCAGTCATAGAAAAACTGTAGTAATGCTCCTGAAATTCCTGCCTGAAGGATGCTATTATCTATAAAGGAGCAAGCTCCTCGACCCACTGCTGTCCTGGGAATGTGAGCTGCACAGGACAACACCATTAGATGATCCCTGCTGGAGAAAACTTGTCTGTGAGAGAAAGAGGTGAACTTGAACGAACCCCCTGCCTCCTGAACCATTCATGTGTTCCCATCCTTCAACTCCAAATCTTCTCTAGCACAGGAAAAAGCCAATGGAGAAGAGGAAAAATGCGTTTTGCAGGAATGTATAGAAGAATCACGTTCTATAGAAGAACGTGGAGTCACCGCACCAAAGACATCCTAACTTTCCCCACTTGGGGCTTTTGGATAAGGTAGACGGCAGGTGTTCATAAACTCCTGTATAATAAACATGGCATCCTGGACCCTGAAATGGATGCTAATTAAAGGAATGACAGCGTGTGGGATGGATTTTAATGATCATTTTTATGAGCTCCATCAATTAAATGTATAATGTGAGGGGATGGAGGAAAAGGAGCAGGCACACCAGGTGGGAAAGGGTGCTGGCTGAGGCGTTTCGTCATATTGCTTCCCTGGACTCCCATCCAATCAACATCAACTCCGCCTGGCCCAGGCCCTTCAGTATCTCTCAACTCCTTCTATCCTCTCCATTTGACACACTGGCTCTGGTCTCAGCCACTGTCATCTCTCCCCTGGCTGCTGCAACCTCCTCCCAGCTGGCCTCTCGAGGTGTCCCTTTCACTTCATGCACCAGGACTGAACTCAGAAAGATGAATGTGACATTCTCCTGGCTAAAAATCTGTCTTCACTTTCCATTTAGCTTTGGATTAAAAGACAGACAAACACACACACTCATACACACACAAACACATAACCGTCCCAACAAACAAGCAAAAGTGTGGGTCTTCAGGGCCTAGGGAGTCTCAGCTCACCCTCTTCCTTCTACACTGTACCCTCCAGAAAACGCTGGGCTTTGTTCAGTTTTTCAAACATACCACACTTCTTTCTTTCTTTGGGGATTCACACATGTTGTTACTTCTACCCGCCACCTCCTTTGCCTAAATGATGCATCCCCTTGGTTTCAGATACAAGATTATTTCCTCCACAACTCCAGTCATTTCAGATGCCCCATACTATTCAGATGGGTCTCTATCATTTCCTGTAGCACCATGAACTTCTCCATTATAACACTCAGAGCACTTGGAGCTACTTATTCAACATCTTTCTTCTCTAATAATTGAAAGTTTTATGAGGGAAGAGAAAAGGTCCTTTTGTTCAAGTTTGTATCTACAGATTCTAACATAGTAATAAATATTATTTCTATTTTAGAAATGAGAATATTGAGACTTTGAGAGTTAAAATTATTTGCCTACCATGTCTAAACTAGTAAACAAAGCTGAGCAAAGCTGAGCTAATCTTTGTCTATTATATTTTTATTATTTCACCTGTCTCCTTATCTATGAGTCATAGGCAAAGATATGGAAACATAAGAAATAAGTACTGAGTCCCTACTATGTTCCAGGAGATTTATATTGTTTTAATTCATCCTTACTACCTTATGTGCTATCTTTCTGACTTGTCTGTATAGCTAGAGACTTTGTCTTTTACACTTGTGCATATGTCGGATGTACCATTAGCTTCTAAACATAAGAATGGTGTCCTTAGTAATAAGCATTTACTGGCTGTTTGAAGTGTAGTAATTTGGAAAATCACCCATTGAAAGAGAGGGCTTGGGAGGGATTACAGAGAGAAATCTAGTCAGAATGATGGTAAATTCTTACCTAAAGACATCATATGCATAGGTACTTTCTATACCAAAAACATAGCAATAGTACATCAAATTCACAAAGAGAAAACCATAAAGATATAGCTGGCCTCAAAAAAATGAGACACTTCCATTGGCCATATATAGATCACATATGAAAACTAGTAGGAAGAGCTGAACCCATCCATGAACTTGCTGGGCTCCAGGCCTGGAAGGTGGGAACCAATAGAAAACTGGTTCCTAAATGAGTGCAACTAAAAGTATCTGCTGCAAGATGAAGCTGAGAGAGAAATCAACAGCTGGGATATGAATTTACAGCATAGTCTAATAAAATATAAATAGAACTATGTTCGAAACCCAAAGAGACACAACTTAAGAAAGAATAAAATGTAAGATATATAAAATAAAAATTTAAAAAATAAAGCACCAAATAAAGTAAGTACAAGGAATGAGAAAAATAAAAGTCAGAAATCTTAGGAATGAAAAGTTAAATATTTGAAATAAAAATTCAATATTCAGAATATACACTGGAAAAAAATAGTTAAAGAGGGAATTAGTGTACTGAAAGTTAGTACTAAGGAATGCATCCATAACACACAGGCACTAGAAATAAAAGATATAAGAGAATTAAGGAGTCAGAGGACGATTTAAGAGACATCAATATTCATCTAGAGAGAGTATAAGAAAAAGAAAATGGGGGAGGAGCCAAGATGGCGGTCTGTAGCCAAGCCAGCTTTCTGCAGACACTCCTGTCCAGAAGGAGAGTTAAAGGACAGAAATTTAGTGAGAAAGCCAATGGTTTGGACTGAGCCAAGAGAAAGCCAATGGTTTGGAACTGAGCCAAGAGACGAGGAACGCACATCAACCCTGCTGGAGCGACCTGCGACCACAAGGATACAAATAAAAGGTACAGAGCACATCACCAAGCGGACGGGAGTCCCCTCCCCCAAGAGAACAGCTCGCAGGATACGCCATACCTCCATACAAACAAGCGAGCAGAGTTCAGATGTCCTCCCACTCTACCCCACGGGAGAGACCCTCTAAAAACTGGACCTCCTTCCCCTGTGCCACGGCACTCTCCTGCCAGGCATAAAGCTGTATAAAACTGCATATGTTCTCTACCTGCAAGTTGGAACTCCCAGAAGTCCCCTCCACTCTCACCCTGAGGTTTGGAGGTCTCTCCCCCACGGAGTCCAGATTCTTGAACACTTTCTCGAGGGGTGTGGACAGAGCATGGGTTGCCACTGGTCTGTGCCATTCTCCCAGCTTGGGAGCGGTGAGAGAGTAAGCTGAAAAGTGGCTGGCCGGTTGGCTTTGCTAAATTTCGGCCACAACTGGCCCTCAGGGGATGACAGCAGAGACAAAGGGCTGAAGCTCAAGCAGATTAAATCAGGACTATTAGCAGCCCAGCGTCTCCTCCACAGGGCAGAAATTCTGCAAACTTGTTCTGTTCTATCAGCTTTTTCATCTACTTTACATCAATCAGGGACAGGGCTGGAACTGAGTGAATCATCCCAGCCCCCATCAAGTACCCACGTTGTTAGGCCTCACCTCCCCCGCTGCCAACACCAACACAACCAGTGGACTGGCTGAGGAGCCACAGAGCCCCGTGTGACCTAGGCAGGCGCAAACCTCTAGAGCATCTGCTCATTGGAGGGAACTGGACCACAGCCCTGCAGGGTTACCAGACACTGGGTGCGACAGAGGGGCAAGGCAGGGAAAGAGGCATCAACCTTCCCAGGCTAATTTACTGGCTTGGGGGG
>CAUYON010125249.1:0-10984 GCA_963573935.1 Arctocebus calabarensis
CCCAGCTACTAGGGAGGCTGAGGCAAGAGAATCGCTTAAGCCCAAGAGCTGGAGGTTGCTGTGAGCAGTGTGACGCCACGGCACTCTACCCAGGGCGATAAAGTGAGACTCTGTCTCTACAAAAAAAATAAAAAAATAAAATAAAATAAAATAAAAATACAATATTTCCTTTATCTTTCAATAAAGGAAAAAGTTATTGCAGGCCAGATCAGGTGAGGAGGAAGGTGTTCTGATACGGTTATTTGTTTATTAGTTAAAAGCTTCCTCATACAGTGCCCTGTGAGCTGGTGCATTGTCCTAAGGCAAGACACCTTTCTCATGCCAAATTTTTCAGTCAAGATTTTCCTGTTTCTCTAACCATATTTGCTTGGTCTGCTATTCTTCTCATAGTCAGTTGATAATCTTGACAATGTGATGAATTCTGCGATGTTTTCCTCCATTCTTATTATTTTTGACCACCCTGACCTCTCTTCCTCAGTGACACTTTCTCTTCCCACAAAAAAACCATTTAATCCATTTGTGCATTGCCATCTTCTTCTTTATGGCATTATCCCCATAAATTTAGACAAACATGTCCCTGATTTCCCTTACACCCTTGCCAACTTTAATAAGAAATTTACAAATGTTTGTTTGTTGCTTTAATTCAACCCCCAACATTCTCCAGACAGCACACAAAAACACACATTAACCTCAGCAAGATACCACCACATGTCAACACAAACACAACTGTGAGGTGCTGGTATACCAAGGTTATGATCCCTTACCAAGTTGTATATACAGTGCTGCCAACATTAGCTCACAGTGGCAAGTTCATGAATTTAATTGGTAGACCTTGTAGGGAATAAATTTGGGGAGGACAGCCAATGAGAGTAAGACGTTAAGTGAATCTTGCTTTGGTTAGTTTTTGCCACATAACAAACTGCTCCAACACTTACTAACTTTAAAATTAAACATGTCTCTCACACTTCTGTGAATTGTCTAGGTGATTTGTGCCTGGGCCAGCACAACTGTTTCTACACACAGCTGGCCACTCTAGTCTAGTCAGTCTTTAACTGTCAGACACATGCCTAATGGTTGGGCTAGGGGGATTTAGCTGGAACAGCCAATCTCTCAATCTCTGTCTCTAAACCTCCAACACTCTAGCTAGACTCCTTAGTTGAAAACCCTGGTTTCCAAAAGAAAACAAGTCCTAACATGCAAGCACTTGTTAAGTCACTGATTGGGTCATGCTTGCTAATCACCCAAAAGACAAAGTAAGTCTACTTGCATTCTAGGTTGGGGAAATATACTCTACTTTTTGATGGGGCAACTGCAATATCACATAATAGGGAAGAGGAGAATTTGTGATTTGCAATTTACCACCACCTGCCACACTGGGTAACTAGAACTTAATCTGGCAGGGAAGCAATTATTCTATGCTTCAGAAGTAATCCATATAACCCTAGGAATGAGGAAAGTGGAGTATTTATACACGATTCTCCATCAGTCATTGGAGACATGTTGCTCCAGGATTAACACATCAACAATTGCAGATAACCACATAGAAGCAGGTTCAGGAATGGACCTCATGCACACTGATGCAAACATCGGCAACTGGAAGTTTTCTGGAGAAACTAGAAATAATAAAAGTCCTGAGGATAGCAATAAGGCCTTGTCTGTGAATGATATAAATAACACACATCTACCTTTCAAAATGATTTGGCTAGCTGAAGCAAATATTTTCAATTATTTCTTTTTTAACTCTTAACTCGACTTTTTTAATTCATGAGATAGTAAACTGCCTGAAAAGAAGCAATAAATATCCCTCTCTTCTTTTATGGTTAAAAGATAAGGATAGTCACTCTCTGGACCCCATCAAGCAGCTACCTATCAGTAGGAAACAGCTAACAGAATTTGTACTCAAAGTCAACTTGTTCAGTAAACACTCTTTAAGGTCCATGGTACTGTTTCCTTTAACACCTAGGGGAACAAGCTGGCCTAGTTTTAGACAGCATCACACGGCATTTTTCAACGACATTAATGGTTAAAGAACATGGTTAATCATTTTTGAAATGGAATTATCAGAAAAAAGTAGCAATAACATTATTTCAGTTACTTTAGCCAGGCGTTATCAAATACTAATGTCCATAACATGACATTAAAATGTGATCTTTTTGTGTTTACAATATACTTATGTTTAATATAATGAGCGGTAGTATGTGTAGTGGTTAAGGTCACAAACTCTGAAGTCAGACACCTGGGTTGGAACCCAGCTGGCCATATACCAGCTATGTGAATTTAAACAATTTATTTCATCTCTGGGGCCTCCATTTTTCACCTATAAAATGAGGATGATACTGCTTCCTACCCTAAAGAATTATAGTAAGGATCAATATATATGACACTCTTAGAACAACACTGGACAATATAGTGAATGCTAGCTATTTTTAGTAATGAATTACCTTTCCCACATACTGACTAAATATATTAAATATTATTAAATATTATATTATATATTAATATTATATATAATTATATAATATATATTATATATAATATTATATAATAATATATATTAAATATAACTTAATAGCACTCTATTAAATTCAGTTAGGCTAGAATTATTTGAAAACAGAAATCAACTGAAAAAATTTTACAGATACACTTTAATTATACCCAGATGTTAAATAATACCTTGAGAAAATTAGACTACATAAAAATTAGAAGTAACTGATTCTGACCTCGGTGGATTCAAACTTATTTCTCAATGCCTCTTGGTAAAAATATAAAAACTGAAGGTTCCATGGCACAAAGACACCCACAGACATCCATTTACACACCCACATACCCACAGACACAAACTAAACACACATACAGCTAAGAAAGTTTCATTGCAATATTTCCTGCTCTCTCCTATTTTAGTTTATTAAAATGTTTATAGTGATTCACTGTTAATTTCACCATCATGACCTACAGTTTGAAAAATATTTCCTGTGTAACCATTTCTTATAATAAGAAAATTACATGGGGAAAATAAATGCTCTTCCCATTTCTGGCCACTCTTCTGCCCAGTTCTGCCCGGTTGAGCCGAGGTCAATCTCTCCCTCAGTAGGAAGGGAAACAGCAACTGTTCCAGGCCCTCTCGCAGATTCCCAACTTTATCAGCCCGTGCTGATCCTGGTGTCAGCTACTTACTCTTCTCAGCACTTCTCCGAACATGCAAGACTTAGGGAGTGAATGCTCCTGTCTGGGAAAATAAAGCCCTCTGCATGACCTAAAGTTCTTTTGCCTGTTGTGGATATAAGAGGCATAAGGTTCCAGCAAGAAGAGGTCATTAAACCTCTGGGAGCTGCGAGCCCTAGGACTGAAATAATGACCTCTGCCCTTTTATTCAACTGTGGCCAAAGCAGCACACAGCACCGCATCCAATTTAATCCTTGACTAGTAAACATTTAGCAAGGTATTCGGAACAGAAATTCTGTAGCGATACCAGATACCAGGTCAGATTAAGTATTGCTTTAGACAAATGGTCCTTATACCACAAAAATTACTTAAAACACAATCCACTTGCCTTTTCATCTCTTTCTACTTATATCACGACATATCACGAAATTCTACCTTCACTTTTCCCCTCACAAAAAAGTATTGAATAAGAGTTCTAGAGAAAAATGGTGGTGAAGGCCATACAATGATGTGAATTTTTTTTTTTTTTTTTGAGACAGAGTCTCATTTTGTTGCCCTCGGTAGAGTACTGTGGCGTCACAGCTCACAGCAACCTCCAACTTTTGGGCTTAGGAGATTCTCTTGCCTCAGCCTCCCGAGTAGCTGGGACTACAGGCACCTGCCACAATGCCCAGCTATTTTTTGTGGCAGTTTGGCCGGGGTTGGGTTTGAACCTGCCAACCTCAGTATATGGGGCCAACGCCCTACTCACTGAGCCACAAGTACTGCCCAAATGTAAATGTTCTTAATGTCACTCATTTGCACACTTAAAAATGATTAATATGGCGAATTTTATGTTATTTGTATTTACAACAATTTAAAGTATTAAATAGTTCTTTTGGATTTAGACCTTTTTCCTTCCTTACCCCTTCATCTGAACCAAAAAGGAAAAAAACACAAGTCAATATATAGTATGTTAGTCAAGTAAAATATAGATATTTAGATCTTTGAATCTGTCATCCCTCACCACTTCCTAATTTTTGTGGTTTTGGGAATAACCAGAAGAAACATTTACTTGAACAAATCATTTATTTGAACAAAAGTATCCAGCATCCTAACCACGGGTAAAGTTCTCAATAATAAACTTGTATCCATAAACAGACCAATATTTTTATTAATTCCAAAGTTGACATATCAATAAACTTTTTGCCAGAAACCTACTAACTTACTCAAATTGAGCTGTCAAAAGTAACAAAAACATCTTCAAAGAACTATGCAAAAACGCTGTTTCAGAAAATGTGAAAATGGAAGACTTGCTCAATGGTTTCTGCTTGGCTACACCTTGAAAACTGAAGAAAACAAGGACATTTTATTTGAATGAGTCCATTAAATGAAGCATCACTTTTAAGGCCTTGAAGAAAATCAGGAGAACAGTTCACTTAACATGTGTTTCTCATTGGCCTTGTGAGGTATCCATTCAGCATCGTTAGTAAAAGAACACTATCAGTAAATACGCTATTTTGCTTTTGAATTTTGATAGCCTCACAAGCCATTCAAGGTTCACCTTCGTGGTTAATGTGTCAACGGAATCTATTTCCAGTCATTTCTGGATAGCTGTGTTGTAGTTTCCCATTACCATGGTATATATGCTTCTCTCTCATGCTCATCTTACTACCCAAACCAATATTCCAAGAAAGAAGTACTTCATGTAAGCTTTATTTTTCAAAATCTTTTAATTTTAGCATTTTTCACAGTTCTTGAAAAAAGAATTAATATCTCTATCTTAATTCTAGACTTAAAATCTGCCTCAAATTTATTACTATGACGACCCTCATACTCTACCACACCCCTCTTGATTTCTCAAACAGTTGCTAATATAGAAAACACAGTATTAGCTAAGGATGAGGAGACACACTTAAAACGTGAGGCTGACTGTGCAAATACCTGCTTTTATAAAGAATCTGATTAAGCTAAGGGCTTTAAATAAAGCAGATTTTATGATACTGTGGCAGATTCTGTACCATTTCTAGTACCAAAATGAATTTCTACACCAAAAAATAAAAAGGCAAATAAAAGTTTCAAATCAATAATTCTGTAGCTCTGTTCTGTAGGACATAGCCACTGTACTACAGGGAGTTGAGCGAGACAGTCAAATATACCTAGCATTTCCAAGACAAAGCAATGCAAACAGTTCTGGCTAGAGCATATTTCACACAACTACCAATGATCAAATTACAACAAGCAAGATGTTTCTTCAAAAAAACTTGCCAAAAGAGATTTTGGAATTAACTAGTGTTCAAAAGATGAAGAAGATTGATAGGTGTATGCTTTGAAGTGTATATATCAAATTATTATTATTACAGTCTACTCTGTTTAATCTAGTAATTTCCAAAAACTATTTTGCATTTCCAACTCTGATTATCTGATTATCACTAACACATCTTACTGCACAGCTCAAGAAGAAAAAGAATGGGTAGAGAAAAGTAAAAAGAAGAAGGAAAAAGGAAAATGTGCGGAATGGGAAGAAAAAATAAGTAAAACATTGTTAAAATGGGACAAAATATCTGATTTCATTCTTGCCTTTTCCCTGCATTTGCTAAATTTGATAGTCATGTGCTGAAAACTTTTCTAATAATAATAGACAACACTCACTAAGAGCCTACCCAGAGCCAGGCATTGTTTTAAGGGCCTTACAAATATCATCTAATACAATCCTATGATAGGCACTAAGTAATGTTCCATTTTACAGACAAATAAACTGAGGCACAGAGAAGGGTACCCAACTTACACAGACAGATCTTGAATTCAACCCAAGCAATGTAGTCTGGAGCCCATAGTTTCACTCAGTCTGTTATACTGCTTTTCTATGTGAGGAGATGTTAACCACATCCACCTATGGGCTCCATTATAACACTAAGCATACATTGGGAAATGGGATTATTCAGTTCTTAAATAAGCAATTATGGGCGGTGCCTGTGGCTCAGAGGAGTAGGGCACTGGCCCCATATACCAGAGGTGGCAGGTTCAAACCCAGCCCCAGCCAAAAACTGCAAAAAAAAAAAAAAAAAAACCAATTATGATGAATAAACTCTATGCCATTCCCTGCTTCTTGCCACTTGAAACAAGTGAAAAATCATGGTGTAAGCTCTAGAAAAATTCCCAGCCTAGTGAAGAATATATTTTTATACCATGGTGACAACAGTGCTTATAGCTGACATCCAAAGTGCTATCAATGACATGGGCAGGGAGACAGGTGGTGACAGACCTCTTGGAGAATGTCAGGAAGGTATCACAGAGAAGATGATAAATGATCAGAGTTTTCTAAAGAACAAACAGTTTTCAGAAAATAGAGCACACAGGAGTTAAATAGATACACATGTTTTGGATGATAATTATGAAGATTCGTGTGTTAATAAACTTTTTTGCTGTACATATACACAAGACTTTGTGCTAGGTCCATGGAAGACAGAAAAATAAATAAAACACAATCTCTTCCTTCATTAAATTTATATTCTAGGAGGGGATAACATACCAATGAATACTAGAAGGTTCTATTTTTTTTTAATGTTCTAAGAATTCTAAAGTTGAATTGTTAAGATAATTTAAGGGTTTCATTGAATGAAGCCAAAGAATTCTGGGAAACTGAAGCCTGCTCTGCTTCTACAGCCCTGAGTTCAAGGATGTAGATGGATCTGCTGAACTGGGCTCAGAAGTCGGAGAATAATGGATGAGGACTGAATGTACTGCCACAATCATTAGGTAATTCTGAGATTGGTGAGGTACAGCTAGACCAAGTAAAGGAGTATCCAGCACATATCCAGACTAGACAACATACAGGACTTCTCTAGCCTTGTGCACAAACACTGGGCATAGAAGACAATAGGTCACACTTCTGGAAGGGCTTTCAATCTCCCCTCACAATTGTGTAACCTCTGGCTACATGGAAGCTTGTGTCTATGCTACCCTTGCTATCATTTATCCAAACTACTTTCTATTGCATTCTTATATAAGGTTCAGAAGCAGAAGCTACTATTGATTAAATAATCGCAGAGTTCTCGGAGGAAATAGCATTGGAATTGCAATTGATTGAATCTGTCATCAGTCAATCGAGATTTCTATCTGACTCAGCCCCTTACTGGCTGATATGTTCACTCATTACATAAATTAATATACTCCAATAAATTAGAGTTCCTCTTACTGGCCTAGGAGACCTCCTGCCCTTCACAAGGACTAATGTTACAACTTATCTATAAAGAGAAAATTCTTAACTCCTTCATTTCTAGGTTCTTAGAAGTATTCTGCTATACTAACCAAGTATGTCAACCATGAACATCTATTGCATAGTTCTATTTTGTTTACATAGTGTACTTTAATGATAACATTTCATGTGATTCCTTCAGCAAGCCTGTGAAGTATCAGTCATGCCCCAAGCCATGTGGCTAGTAAGAGGGCAAGCCAGTTCTAAACCGTCTCACCGTGGAGTGCCAGTTCTAATGAAACCCATTTTGGGAACTCCTCTCAATCTGTACACCATTAACCTCCTCTCCTTTCTCTGAGAATCACCAATCCCTCATCCCTGTGCCCAGCCAGGAGCAGTCATGTTGAACCAGATAACACCTCCACTCAGGTCCTACTCAACTGGACCAAAAGAATACACTAACAGCAAGAGGAAATCCAACTTCCTAAAGGAGGACTTTGGGAATTGACACCAAGACACGGTGTTTGTCTCCCCACGTGCCAGTTTGTAAATTTAGGAGTATGATTGGCCCCATTCCCCCCTAAGAACATATATTAGAGAAAGAGTTTGCAGAGAAAAAGTTAATTAAGCAGAAGCCCAAGAAAATCAAGGATCAGACACAAAGACAGTAACTAATGGCTCTGCTGTCCCTGTTCCAGTCCTTTGAGACCTCGCTACATCTTAGCCCTGTATCTATTTCCTGTCATCAAGCTTAAGTTAGTTTTCATTAGTTAAAATCAGAGTCTTCAATGCTGCTATTTCAGAATGTGCATAACACCAGTCAATATTAACCCATTCACTAGGATACAATAGCCAACAGGAAAAAACAAAAAAGGAAGGATGGGAGAAAGGGAGGAAAGGTTATTTTCTTTATCTGTTATCTATAGTTGCAATCTCTCCATATTCCCATTCAGCTCTACTGTGGGGAACAGAGTAGTTTTGTGGCCTGAGTTTTACAGGTGTATGTATGTGCTTGGCATGGGAACAATGGACTTAATGGAATAATTTTTTTTTCCAAAACTAATCTTAACAATGTTTTGCAAAGATAAACCAAGTGGTAGTTTGCAGAATATCACAGGTTTAGGAGTAGAAGGAAGAGACAGGGTATGAATAGATAAGAGAACTAGGGTAGAATTGAGAATGAGTCTTAACAAAGAAAAGCCTGCACAAATACAAAGTAAAAACAGTATGGACAATGCTGAGAAGGGAGATTGGTGGCCACTTAGCAACCAACTGGCTAAGTGGGATAGTGGGGAAAGGAGAAGCCAAAGTCACTGTCCTAAGTCTGTGGCCTGGGTGATGAGAAGCATAAGACCAGTAGCTAAAATCTGGAATCAGGAGGCGGCCTGGTTTAAGGAGTTAGCAATTGTGCATTCACAAGGAACCTGCCTGGAATTGGTCCATTGGTGTAAACGTCTGTTAGCCTGGGAGGAAAGACGGAAAGATGAGACTCAAGTAGAGAGATGAGGGCTATTTGCCAGGCTGACAGTTGACTGGAGCTCACCAAGGCTTTGTGGAGAGAGGAAGAAAAAAATAAGAACAAGGCCGGAGGGTCCACATTGAAGAATGGGGGGGGGGGGAGGTGCCTAATGGCAATACCAAGAGAAAAGTAGGGAGAATTGAAGGGAGGAAGGGACAGTCAATAGACAGTCAGAGAGGTCAGGAGATTAAGAATTTGAGAATCAGCACCAAAATTCAAAGTTAAAAAAGTGACTGAGCATTTTCAGCAGCTTGAGGAGAGGGAATATCAGATTCCCAAGTCTCTGACAAGACGGTTAAGACCAAGTGAGGAGAATTCTTTGCAGTGAGTTTGAAGAGAAGCAGAGAAAAGGGGCAATTACAAGACCTGACTGTGGCAATGAGGGACCAGCGAACACAGGGATTGAAAATGCATGGAAGAGAATGAAATTGGTAGAAATGAGATGCTGGAGACAAATAAATAGCATGAGTGATCCCAAGCAGGAAAATCTGATTTGGAGAGGAAGACAGTTAAGAAAGTACAGTATCAAGAGCAGCACCTGTGGCTCAATGAGTAGGGTGCCATCCCCATATAACAAGGGTGGCAGGTTCGAACCCAAGCCCAGCCAAACTGCAGCAAAAAATAGCTGGGCATTGTGGCAGACACCTGTTGTCCCAGCTACTCAGGAGGCTGAGGCAAGGGAATCACATAACCCCAGGAGTTGGAGGTTACTGTGAGCTGTGAAGGTCACAGCACTCTGCTGATAAAGTAAGACTCTGTCTCTTTAAAAAAACAAAAAAACATAGGGCACCACTTGTGGCTCAGTGAGTAGGGTGCTGGCCCCATATACCGAGGGTGGGGGTTGGAACCCAACCCAGCCAAACTGCGACAAAAAAATAGCTGGGCGTTGTGGCAGGTGCCTATAGTCCCAGCTACTTGGGAGGCTGAGGCAAGAGAATCACCTCCACCCAGGAGCTGGAGGTTGCTGTGAGCTGTGAGGCAACAGCACTCTACTGATGTCAACAAATTGAGACTCTGTCTCTAAAAAAATTAAAAAGAAAGAAAGAAAGTACGGTATCTTCCATCCTCCACATAATGCTGCAAAAGAGGTTTACTGAGAGGAATGATGATGTCACCATATAAGGTCCACAGCATAGACCTAAGTACATAGTCAGCACTTAAACATTGTTGAATGAATAAATGATTCGACTACTCTAATATTTATGGGTAAATGTATACATATTTTTGTTACTGCTGATTTTAAAAAATTAATTTAGAAAAGAAAGAGCATTCTATAGCCATTAGCCCTAAGGAGAGCCAACAGCAACAACAAACTCTACTTGCCTTGAACATCAGAGAAGAGGCATGCAATTACCTGACATAGTAAAGTGAATTTGGCCACACCCATATGTTCAGATAGCCATACCATCAGCAGAATAATTTGCCATTATGAAAAGCACAGTAATATAAAGGAAAAGAAATAAAGTAAACTCCACGATACTCCTTTCTACATGATCTTCCTTTCTCTACTGCCAATTTTTTTTTTTTTTTTTTTTTTTTTTTGGCAAGGTGAATGAATGTATCAATGAACAAACACAGTCCCCTCCGGGGCAAAGTGAATGAATGCATCAATGAATGGACACAGTCCATTCATGGAATTGAGGTCCAGGAAATTCACATGAAACTGACCTAGGCATAGAAAATGGGGGGTCCACATTTAGCCCCAAGTTCAAAGTGAAGGAGACACCAAGGCACAGGTGTCTCCTCAGCAGCTGTCTGGCCTTTTTGGTTATTGGAGCTTCCGGTGGGGGTTGGAGGTCCCCCTCCTTGACAGTCATCGAGGCCACTGGTCCTTCAGCTGGCTGCCGCAGCCCCGACACCACCAAGGAGGAGGCAGCAGGTCCGCCAGCTCCGCTGAGCTGGCCAGGGTGCCAAATGTCCCGCATCAATTCTCCCTCTCCAAATAGAAACTCCAACTGCTATTAGGGAAAAGGGGCAAAGACTCAATCTAACTGCTTCCTGCTGAATCAGGCGATGATAGAAAGGGGCAGTTAGGGTTTCTCCGGAGGGAGAGTGATACAGGGGTTCATGGACTGGAACCATCTTTATTGCGTGTGGCTTGATGACATTTCTGGAAAACACAAATC
>CAUYON010125250.1:0-13161 GCA_963573935.1 Arctocebus calabarensis
CAAGAATTGGAGGTTGCTGTGAGCTATGATGCCATGGCACTCTACCAAGGGCAACAAAATGAGACTATCTCCAAAAAAAAGTAAAGCATCTCATTATTCATTTTATGCTGATTACATATCAAGATGGTAATATTTGAAATATGTATTGTATGGGGTTAAATAAACTGCTTTGTTAAAATGACTGTCACCTGCATTTTTTGCCTGACAATGTGAATAGATATAATGCTACTGAACAGTACCCTTAAAAATGGTTAAGAGGGTGGTGCCTGTGGTTTAAGGAGTAGAGCACTGGCCCCATATGCCGGAGGTGGCAGGTTCAAACCCAGCTCCCGGCCGAAAACTGCAACAACAACAACAAAAAAAAAATGGTTAAGAGGGTAAATTTAATATTATGTGTTTCTTTACTACAATAAAAAAATTAATATCACCTGCTTATTTTTACCTTTTGGCTTATTTTTACCTTTTCCCTTTCAGCTACTAGAAAATGTAAACTTACGTTCATTGGTGACTCCCATTGTATTACATATACTTCAGACACTGCTCAAAAGTAACGGAAGCCACCAAAGTCATCCATCCAGAGCCCACCAGATAGGTTAGTGGACAGTGTCCCCTCCCCAAAACGTCCCTCACCCTGCTGAGGTCGAGGAGGAGTAGGAGGCTCCCCCTCAGTAGGTTTTAAACCACAAGGTCCAGGAGAATACTTCGAGGTAGAACCGGAGGCCCGAGATAATCTGAGCCTTGTCCACCCAACCCTTTCTGCTTTCCTGTCCCAGGCCCAGCGAGTCCGCCGGCTAAGGACAGAGACCCCGCCGCCCGAGAAGCCCACGTCCGAGTGTCTCTGCCCACACCCGCTGCTCTTCCCTCCTGTCACTCAACGTGGAACACACAGCGCTCCAGACAGGGATGGGGCACGCCTTCCTCCCCGGGCTCTGCCAGAAGCCCTCCACAGCTACCAGAGGGGATGGCTTTCCCCTCCAACACCAGGGCCTGTTGCACGCAGAGCCAGGGGAACCCGAGGGGCAGATGGATCCTGGGCTTTACAGCCTGGGAGAACCGAGTTCAAACCGTCCCCCTCCTCGCTGCCACTTCCACACGTGACCTGTGAAGGCTCGGTCCCTTCGTCTATAGAATGGGGCCAGTGAGAATAGCTACTTTATTTAGCAGGGAGTGAAGAAAAAAATCATCAGTTTGTGTAAAAGTCTCAGCACTGTGTCTGGCGCTGCAGCCCCTGCCCCAGATGCCAGCTGCTGGGGGCTCCCGGGAGGGTCCACGTCGGCCGGTACCTTGTGACCCCCAGGAAGGACCTTCTATCCGTCTCACTGCGGTGCTCTCTGGCCGTGGCCCTGAATTGTAGAGGTCTTTGAAACCATTTGCATGGGTCCCTCTTGGTTTATTCTGGGGTCTCACGTCACTGGTCAGCTAGGGGAAGGGCAGAGAGGTGATGGCTAAGGCAGAGTGGCCTTAGTTCGCCATCTGCACCTGCTCGGCTGCAAACTCCCCACCACACAGCGACAGCCTTTGGGGCTGGAGCAGAACCCCGGCTGAACATAGGCTGCATCTGAGGCTGGGGCTGCTGAGGCATCATGTGGCCCAAGGTGAAAGCTGGCCCACAGTGACAGTAACACACTGTGACAGCTGTCACAACTCCTCTTGGGTCATCTTGCTGTGAAGGCTGAGAGCAGAGGAGCGGCGACTCAGGCACAGACGATGCCAAAGGCGTGAGGACTTGCCTGACTTTGATGGCTTCACAGGTGTCTACAGAGCGTGCCCTCCGCACTCTCCTCCATCCGGGCGGGATCCCTGCCGTCCAGGGGTCTGTGTCCCCCTCCTCCGTGATGGTGAACACACAGGCTCGGCCAGGACAACTCCAGATTGTGACAGGCGCTGTGGAGGGAACGTGCGGGATGGCGCGTGGTGGACATGGGGCCGGCTGCTGGTAACTAGGACACTCCCGAGGGCTGTCAGGAGAGGGGGCTTCGGAATCCCACCTGAAGGTTGACGTCAGGAGGCAGCAGGTGAAAGCAGCCCTGAGCCATTTGGGAGGAGGAAAGGGAAGCCCCGAGGGTTTCTCAGGGAGAAGCCCTGGCAGCAAGCATGGAGGGGAAGTGGGCTCCGTCTAGGTTGGGGGTCCTCAGCCCCAGAACACGTTTTTAGGAAACAATCTAAGAATCATGGTACTTCTGCCACATGGAGTGTAAAAAACTAGGATAAACCGTAGCATAAATAGGAGGGCCTTCAACAAAGTCCTGAAATTTTCCAGGATAATCATTTTGAGACCTTATAGTTTTTAAATATCACTTGCCATTTTATTTTCTCCATGTTTTTGCTCTTTCTGGATGTTCCTACTCGGATAGTGCTTTCAGTGGGGACACGGGCAGCTGGCTGAGGGCCCAGGTGAGGCACCCACACTCCGGGGCAGACTCAAGAGTGCTTCTGTGAGGCCTACGGGCTCTGGACTCCGGCCCAGCCACGGCGAGAGAAGCGGTGACCCACAGGGCTCCGATGTCAGCCTGGCAGTGTGAAATGTACAGGGGCCACCTCCCACCTGGTTCTGGCAAATTGCACTAGATGTGTGGTCCCCGCCAGTGGGAAAGGAGTGAGGAGTGGCTGTGACTGACAATCGCTGTGTAGGGCAGTGGCCCCGGTGCCAACTTATTCACAACACCTGTCATCACGTGCTGTCAGCAAAGTGCTCAGTTATGATTTAATTTATGCCTCGTGTGTCAGAGCCAGCACAGACTGTTTCTAAGCCATCACGCGGATTCCTGTTGACGGGCCATGTTTCTCTTGACAGATGTCTGGGCTGGACTTACGTGGAGGCTGCCTGAGAGGAGGCTGGGATGGAGGCTGGCAGAGGTGACTCCAGGAAGGAAGGGCTAGAAGGGAAGGGGCCACCTCTGGTTCGGGCTGCTCTGCCAGGCCACTGCTGTAGTGACCTGGATGGGGAACAGTCCAGAGGGCTTCCAGAACTCCCTTCATTCCTCAGCCCTCTGAATATGAATTCCCATATTGTGCTCAGGGCCAGATTCTCACTACGTCTCAACCTGGAGTGGTGGCTGTAAATAATCCCGCACCTATATGCACGGAGATGTCAGTGCATAATTGATCTTTTGAAAAATGCCAGCCATGGAAGTGCGTGATTTACCTTTGACAGCCTGCACTCATGCTTGAATACAAAACAGGAGAGTCCCCTCCTCCTGTGAAGGCACTGGGTTTTGCAGCTATCAGCGGAGGGAGAGCCTTGAGCATTGGAATACCATGGCTTTGCAATTCTAAATGAAGCTCAGACTCTGTGTTCGGATTGGTTTCCTTTTGCAAGAACTGACTTTGTTTTACATAGATTCGTGGCGTTTTCCCATCTAGTGTTGAAGTCAAGGACAACTTTTGCACCGACTAGCTGTCATGTGACCACACGAGGGCTGTAAGTTCACTCCCTTCCCTTAGAATACACTTGGAGTTTATAAATGAAAAGGAAAAGATACTCAGAACAATAATTAACTTTCCCAGTGCCTTGACATCATTGTAATCCTTTCCTAGGGATGTTCTAACAAATTCCTAGAAATGTAATAGCATAAAACAACACAGATGTATTGGCTTCCTATTCTGGAAGCCGGAAGTCTGAAATGTATCTCACTGGACTACAATCAAGGTGTCATCAGGTATGTGTTCCTTTCCTGGGGTCACCCACATCCCTTGCATTGTGTGACCTCTCCTCCACCTTCAAAGCCAACAATGTTATATCCTCTGACCTTTCTCCCTAGTCATAGCTCTCCTGACCTTTGGCCTCCCTCTTCCACTTTGAAGGACCCTACCGATGACACTGAGCTCACCCAGATAATCCAAGATAATCTCTTTATTTTAAAGTCATCATATCAGTGATCTTAATTCCATTTGTAACTTTAACATCCCTTAGCCCACATAGTCTCAGGTTATGAGGATTAGGACATGAACGTCTTGAAGGGAAGGAGGGCATTTTTCTGCCCACCACGATCCTATTTTAAATGAAACAGATTCCAGCACACTTTCTTGAGTCTGATGCTAAGAAAGGTTCACACATCACCACCAAAAAGTTGTTTTAGTATTTCTCTTTCTCCCCTTGTTAAGGAGCTTTCAATCACAGGTCACGCACACACAATCCTAACAGCAATGCCTACTGAATCTCCAGTGCGCCCCACACGTGAGGCAGTGCGCCCCAAGCTTTCCCACTACACCTTACCATAGGAGGGTTACCATCCTACCTAGGAGATAAGAAGCCTGAGACCTGGGAGAGACACGTGTGTTCCAGGTCCACAGCCAGGGAGTGTGAGGGTGAGACTCAGCCGGCCCGGTGACCCTGCACCTGTGTCCTTTCTTCCTCCTGTGCCCTCTCAGTGTCTGAGTTTCCTTTTCTATGCCTTTACTCAGAGGTGACGAATCACCTGCCACAGCAACGGGACACGGTGGCAGTTGACAGCAAGGTCAGGCATCCAATAATCATTAACATTTGGTCTTTTAAATAAAAAGATAAAAGTCCCGAGCTTAAGGACTGAAAAACTGACCCAAACTTCCCTCATTTGCCGCAAGGCCTCCCATCGATGTGTTTGCCTTTTCTTTCTCTTTCCTTGGAGAACATCTCGTGCAGAGCTCCTGTTTCCAATTATCGGTGGCCAGTCCCACCACCGAGGGTGACTGTATCCATTTCAGACAGATCATAATTTTTGAATCATACCATTTGCCATGAGTGTCATCAAGATGAATCAACAAAAAGCTACATTAAGCAGACAAGGCAATTCCTTATTTCAAAGAATGCTGTTTAACACTGTACAGAGTGTTTTCAATGTCCTGAGACCGATTTTCCATTACAAACTGGCCAACTCATGCTTTTCTATCCCTACTCCCTTTTTTTGGTGGCCGTTATGAAGCCATCTTTTGGAAACGAAAACTGCCCTTTGTTTGAGCACAAGCAGTTTTTAGAGAATAGTGGGAGATTGTAGGAAATGCTGATAGGCTCTAGGGTGTATTGGGAGCACAGACAGGCTGTAGGGAGCACAGGCAGGCTGTGGGAAGCACAGAAAGGCTGTGGGAAGCACTAGTGGGTTGTAGGGAGCACAGGCAGGCTGTAGGGAGCACTGCCTCCTCAAAACTCCCCCAGAGTACCTCCCCCCTACCAGCAGAGGGAAGAACTAGCCATGCATCCAGAAAAACTGAGCCAAAGACCAATATGAGCAGGAGAGAGCCCTGAAGGTGGAGTTACCTGGAGGGAAGGCCAAGTTCATGTTGGAAGGCCAAGTTCATGATATAGTGGTTCCTCTGTTCATTGTGTGGAGATAACACACTACTTGCCTCTACCTCTTGGACTACAAAAGAGAACATTCATGTTCTTTGTGGCCACTTTCTAAAGAGAATGTGGCTTAGGAGAAAGTTATCACAGGAGATATTTTAGAGTCTGTGCAGAGTCAAACCAACAGCTGTGCAAGCCACTTCCGCACATAGCCCTGGTCTTCTCATCTGTAAGTTGGGGTTCATAATGGCCTTGGCCTCTGGAGGTTGTTAGGAAGATTAAATCAGATGCTGTGGCTAAAGAGCTGTGTACATCAGAGCTCTGCACGAAGGGCAGTTTTTATTAATAATCTCTTTATGTTGTTTTTATTATCCTTTGTATTCCCCTGCAGGCCAATTTGCTTCGTTGCTAAGCATGCCTTTGATACCTTTTCACCATGTATGCATACGATCGCACATTCTATGATTTAGTAAACAATAATAATTCTGTGGAGTCCTGGAATCCAGGAGACTCGTAGATTCCAGCCCAGGGGCGGGGGTCGAGGTAAGAGATTTTTGTTTGTTTGTTTCATTTTATTCATTGCCTTTCGTCTAAACATGTATAACCACGAATTGTTTTGACCATTTCTGCTGCAGGATTCAGTTTAAAGGCAGATTAGTGTAGACGGCCAAGTTCAGCACATTTCAAAATCTCACCTTGCTTGACCGGCAGCATCGCTCTGAGAAGGCACCTGGCAGACGCGAGTGGCTGCCATCTCCCCGTTGCAAATCCCTTGCAGCACCCCGCTAGCTCGGGGATGGTGTGGAGGGAAAGGGAGAATGTGTGATGAAGAGGAGGCATACTTCCTCCCTGTGGAGGAAGAAAAGTCTGGTCTGGGTACCGGCAGCAGCAGGATGCTGGGGTGGGGTGGTCAGCAACAGCAACACCGGCTTCAGCACCAGACGTCCGTGGGCTTCAACTTGAGCCCCACTCAGTGTTGCTTGTCCCAGGAAAAGGGACTGTGCCTCTAATCAGAGCTGACAAATCACAGGCTCACACATGCAAGGACTGGCCATCTCTCTCCAACCTCCATCCTGACAGAGAGATCTGGTTGGCCCACCGTGGGTCAGGGGCCCAATTCTGGACCCATCAAATGTGTTTCGAGTCAAGTGCCAGAGGCGGGGCTCACCGCTCAGAGCAGGTGCATATCAGCGGCCCGCAGGCCCCAGCCGGGCTCAGTGGGGACAGGAGGGGTGTCCTGAGCCTGGGCTGGAGCTGTCTAGATTTCA
Organism: Arctocebus calabarensis; assembly: GCA_963573935.1. NCBI lineage: Eukaryota > Metazoa > Chordata > Mammalia > Primates > Lorisidae > Arctocebus > Arctocebus calabarensis. The sequence goes on from CAUYON010125250.1 coordinate 6,529, forward strand.
AATGTCCTGTCACCAGCCCCAGGCACCAGCGACTTTTCTAAAATTCTAGTATTTCATAGCCAGATGAAAGGCTAGGAATATTACTGCTTGCTGTCCGTTCCTGCTACTGTAACAAAACACGCTGCCTGGGGAAACGATAAATAATAGGAGTTTAGGGCAGCCACTATGGCTCAGTGGATAGGGCGCCGGCCCCATATACCGAGGGCAGCGGGTTCGAGCCTGGCCCTGGCCGAACTGCAAAGGAAAAATAGCCGGGTGTTGGGGGGGATGGGGCGCCTGTAGTCCCAGCTACTCAGGAGGCTGAGGCAGGAGAATCTCCTAAGCCCAGGAACTAGAGGTTGCTGTGAGCTGTGACGCCTCGGCTACAGAGAGCAATAGAGTGAGATTCTGTCTCTAACAAAATAAATAAATAAAATAAAATAAATAATAATAGGGGTTTATTTCTCGCAGTTCTGGTGGCTGGGAGGTCCAACACAAGCTTGCTCTCTGCTTCCACGAGGCAGCCTCACTTGGTAGAAGGGCAGAGAGAAAGAGCCCGGGAGCTCCCTTCAACCTCTGCCCCACTCATGGGGGTGCAACGTGCGGGACTCACCACTTTCCCGGGGACCCCACCTCTTTTTTTGCAGTTTGTGGTGAACCCGCCACCTCCGGTATATGGGGCCGGCACTCTACTCCTTTGAGCCACAGGTGCTGCCCCGACCCCACCTCTTAATCCTGCCACACTGGGGGTTAGGTTCCAACTTACAAATTTTGGAATTTTGGAGGAACACATACGTTCACATAGCAAGTGTCTCTCTTTCTCCCCCCAGGATCGTAATTTATTGTGCAAATTGAGTATCAGATGATGAGGTGACATTAGCTTCTCCAGGCATGGGAACTTAACAGATGAAGTCCAGTTTAGAAGCCATTTATGTTGCTTTCACAGCTGGAGTGTTTTTAGATCGTAACTTGAAGTATACGATTATAAAAGCAGGCTTGGTGCCGGTACTCAGTGAGTAGGGCGCTGGCCACATACACTGAGGCTGGCAGGTTCAAGTCCGGCTAAAACAACAATGACAACTGCAACAAAAAATAGTCGGGTGTTGTGGTGGGTGCCTGTAGTCCCAGCTACTTGGGAGGTGGAGGCAAGACAATCTCTTAAGCCCAAGAGTTGGAGGTTGTTGTGATCTATGAAGCCACAGCACTCTACCAAGGGCGACATTGTGAGATTCTGTCTCAAAAAAAAAAAAAAGATGATAACAGCAACGCTTCCACATGTGGCCAGTACCCAATTCATTCTACCTATGAGAATATAAGAGTTGAAATATTATTTAATACCAGTGAACTGGAATTGGGCATCAGTTTCTGGACCTGCCATGATTCCAATCTCGCCAAAGCCACAAATTCTGCAGCCAGTTTGCCCTTCAATGTTCGCAGCCATCTCTTGGTCCAGCCGGAAAAAAGCCCTCTTGTGTGCAGCCCTGGGAAGCAGATGCCCCGACTGAACACATTTTATGAAAAGTAAAACTGAGACTTGGTAGGGAGAGAAAAACTTATGGAGCACCACAGTGGATTTCAGAAATGCCCAGAGGGTCCAGCTGCCAACCGGGAGGCTTCCGTGGGGGCAGGGCTGTGCTTGTTTTGCCCCCTGCTGTATACTCAGTGTTGGCACATCAGTGCAAGTCTGGTAAGACACCTAGTATGAAGTGCCAACCCTGGGTATACAATAAACAAATCAAGAAATCTTCAATGAGTGAATTAATGTATCTTAATATTTTAAGGGAAATCTATTTAAACAGAGGTACAGTTTTGAGAATTACCATTTCGTGTGTGTCTAGCCAGGCCTTTTCCTCCTATTCCTCCTCCGTTTCTTCTCAGGTCTGCCCATGGCAGCTGGGCCCACCCAGTGTTCCACGAAAGAAACATTGAGATTATCCCTAAATCCTCTTTCCCTCACCGGTCACATCCCATCCGTCAGCACACCCTCCACACGTTCTACTCCGAGACAATTCTCCAAAATGGCTAGATCCACCCAAAATGTGATTTCAGTTCTTGTTTTTTAAACACATGCATTCTAAACATTATCTTCCTAATGGCCACAGTGCAACTGGCAAACCTGGGACTTAACCCTGATCCATGAAGCCAAAGGCATGACCATGACACGAGGCTCCTCGCCCTCCCCGGGGTTATCTTAAGAGGCCAAAGAACTGAGCTGGGCAGCAACCACGCAGGTGCAGCTACAGCAGAGAGGAGAACGGAATTAGAGGTAGCGAAGCTCTCCCAGTTCAGGGTGGCAGCCCCCGGCACAGTGGCTACTTGGGAGGTGGGAAATTGTGTCTAGAGCTTTTTCTTTGCCACATAGCTTCTACAGGAGGAAAAGCAGCGTTTCTAACTGAAATGCAACGTTTTCTCGTTCAGAGGCTCTTTTCTTTAAGATAACAGGGGCTAAGACTTTGATTTCTAGACTAGTCATTAATATGCACATTTAAAATGGACAAAAGCCTTCCACAGCTGAGCAGAACGGTTACATTCTGTATTTTGATCATGTTCACATGACTGCTGCGTTGATGCGAGGAGTCCCAGTGGGCTGGTAGGGAAAACTTGGTCGTGTCTTTGAAATCCTCCAAAATGGCTACATCCACCCCAAATCTGATTTCATTTCTTTTAAAAAAAATTGCATTCCAAACATTAGCTGAGATTTTTTTAAATGCGCATAAATATTTGCAATCAGCATCGCTTGGGCTCTAAAGATAAACAGTCATAAAACAATATTGTGACCGCATTTTCCCCTCCTGCTAAACAACTTCCTCCGAGGGGTAAGGTTAGACTAATCAGAAGTAAATTAACTGCAGCTGCAGCCGGCCCCTTTTTTTCTTCGTAGAGACAGTGGTCTGTGGTGACTGTGCTGTGAGTGTCCACTGCCTGTCTGCGGTGGTAGCTGGCCGTGTCCGGCCTGCGTGGGGCCAAGGCACTGGCGGGACACCCTTGCCGGGAGATGCCGCTCTTCTTAGGACGCCCTCGGAAGGCCAGCAGTGGCTGGCCCTGCAGCATGGGCACTTACGGGGCTTACAGCCAGGGTTCCTGCCTTCTGTCAACAGTCTCGTGATGAGCTCTGAACTGGATGTTAATTCACAGAGATGCATGTTTAGAAATGTTATTTTAGAAAAACAGCTTATTGTTTTAATTTACGCAGCTAGAAGCTGCCAAGTCTTTAACTCTGCCGCCAAAAGAAATTTAGCTTCCAGATTTATTAAGCCTTTGTCTAGATCACTGCAAACGCTTGGTGGATACTTTAAGGAAGGCGACAGGGGAACTGTAGCTTGTGGTCCCTCCCAAACTCAGGTTTCCCAAGACCCTCAGCACCCAGAGGATATTCCAGTGGACTTGAGGACCGATGTCCTCAACATCGGTCAAAAGCCTGGCCATCCTAATGGCCCAGCCAGTACCTGAATGCTTTCAGGGTTAAGGGTAAAGTAAGGAGATCCATTCATGCCTTCGTTCAATAAACATTTATCCAGGGTCCACAGGGAAGAAATACTTTATCCTCGTGTACTAGAGACACAAAACAACAAATATCTGCTGGTATGAAGTTTGCATGCATGGGGGAAGATTGATAAGGAACAACATGCAAATTGTGTGTGTGCACACGTGCTGAGGGCTATGCAGGAAAATGATGGAGAGTCCAGAGCTTGCAGAGTGGGGAGAGAGTGGTGCCATAGCATTTACTGTTTGTTACTTAACACTGAGTTGCCATAGTCCCATTTCTTACAACTTTCTTTGTCTAATCGGCCTCATTTTTCAAGTCCAAGAGGCTCAAATTAGTCCAGAGAGCTCATGTTCTGGAGCCAGCAGAGGTTCAAATACAGCTGGTCACTTATTAGCTGGACATTCTGGGTGATTCCTTTGCTCGGCAGTACCTTCATCCTCTCACCTATAAAGTTAGAACAATAGCCAAATCTATTCCTGACTTGCAGTGCACAAAAGTAGCATTCCCAGAGCACTTTCGTCGCTGATTGGACGCCTATTCGCATAGAGGGAAGGCATCCAATCAGGGTCAGCTATTACCGATACCTGCAGCTCTGAGGCTCCCTTTAAATAGCTGCACTGCATTCTGGGTAGTAGATATCCCACGATCCATTTAACCTATTGCCAGTGTTCAGGATATTTCCAGGCATTGCTTGTCCTCGTCTGTTCATGCAATTCTCTCACACTCTTAGTGCTAAGGGCCAGCTCTCGACAAGCGAGAATAAGAGCATGCTTTAGTTTAATTGATATTATCCTTTTTTACTTTTTCCAGTATTTGTACCCAGAATGCATGAGGGTGCTCATTTCCTTGGACCTTCCCCAGTACCAAATATTACCAGCCTTTTAAAATTTTGGCCCCTCTGAGAAGTGAAAACTGGGGTGTCCCTCCTGAACTCAGGTTTCCACAGACCCTCAGAATTAAAGTTAAACACGCTGGAGCGTCTTATGAGTGTTCCACAGCCCTCCTGTCAGGTGAGTCTGGGCATCTTCTAATAGTGTTTTGACTGCATCCCCACCCTTGCCCTGGTGAATTGCCTATTCATGGCCTATAACCCCTACTCACTCTCATCCTCTCTCTCTTTAAACTTAGCATCTGTTTTCAAAAAGAAAGAGCCCTAGGCATGAGGCCAACTTGTCATGTAAAGGAGGGAATGTCAACTAATAGCTAATGTTTTTAAAACACTATGTATGTGCCAAGGATCTGGCCAAGACACTCTGAATTCACTCACTTCGTCATCACAGAATTCCTATTATAGGTGGATAGAATTATTTTTCCTACATATGAGAGGCTGAGGTGGGAGGATTGGTTGAGCCCAGGACCAATTTTTGTGCACTGCAAGACTAGTCTGGGCAGCACAGTGAGACCCCCATCTCTGCAAAAAAAAAAAAAGAAAAAGAAGAAGAAGAAGGAAGGAAGGAAAGAAGAAGAAGAAGAAAGAAAGAAGGAAGGAAGGAAGGAAGGAAAGAAGGAAGGAAGAGAAAGGCAGCTCGGCACCTGAGGCTCAACGAACTAAGGCGCCAGCTCAGATTTTGAACCTGAGCTGGCAGGTTCGAATCCAGCCACCAAACAGCAATGACGGCTGTAACCCCAAAATGACCGGGCATTGTGATGGGTGCTTGTAGTCCCAGCTGCTTGGGAGGCGGAGGCAGGAGGCTCACTTGAACCCAGGAATTGGAGGTTGCTGTGAGCTATGATGCCACAGCACTCTACCCAGGGTGACAGCTGGAGGCTCTGTCTCAAAAAAAAAAAAAAAAAAAGAAATAAAGAAAGAAAAAGAAAGGCAAGCACAGAGAAGCTTAGCCACTTACCCAAGGTCACACAAGTAGAAAGCTACAAAATTAGGACTTCAGTAGATGTCAGTCTGGCCCAGCTTACTCTATCTACTAAACAGTCTCCACAAACCATCCCAGAAGCCTGTTAGCCTTCCCCTTAGTGTTTGCAAGTATGAGCTGGGCCCATAATGTAGAAAGATGAAAGGAAAGAGGGCTAGTATTGTTTTCCCCTTCAGGCCCTTTCCCCTCCCTTTCTTCTGCCTAAATAAACACCTCCTTCAACAACCTCAAACACACAACACCGACCTGTGGATGCTGCCTCTTAAATGTGTGGGGGCTCCTTTTTGGGTGGCATTAGCAAAATCCCTCAGGAAAAGCCAACAGTTCCCCAATCCTTTTCATTGGAGATTTTGCTTTGTTTTGTCTTGTTTTCAAGCCACAGCTCGGAGACTGTTTGGCCCAGTTGAGAAGCTCTGATGTTTCCTTGCAGGGAAAGAGATGCTAGATGTTAAGGCAAATATTGGTTTATCAGTTGTAACTGTTGAAGCTGGATTTCAAGAATTTTCCTTACAATAAAAAGCATGCGAGCAGTGATTCAAGAGTCTAATTCAAGAGCATTTTGGGGAGTACCCGTGCACTGTGCCAGGCACTTCTATTGTATTATCTTGCTGATTCTTTACAAAACCTATGAGATCGGTATGACTATTATGGCCCCATTCTTACAAATAGGAAACTGAGGCTCAGAGAATTTCAGAGACAACCCAAGTGCTCCTGGCCAGTGAAGAGGGAGCTGGGATCCAGGCCTCTGGGATTCCAAAGCCAAATCCCAACTCTAGCCTGCACCCCAAAAGAAGGCATCTAGAAGGCACTTCTACCTACCAGGAAGAGTTAGCTGCCCACCTCTCTACACTGACCACCTCCTTAAGTTGGCCTAATTTTCTTTCTTTTTTTTTTTTTAATACATGTATTTTATTATTCTTCATTAAATTATTCCCCCCCCCCCACTCCCCAGTGGTAAGACAGAATTTATTTACAGAAAAGAATACAAAAAACACTAAAGCTCCTGGTAGAGGGAGAGAATTCAAGTGGGGAGAGAGAAGCTCTCTCCGCTTCTCTCCCAGTCTTTCCCCGTCTCCTCCTTTAGGCCTTAAGTCTCAGGGCACATATAGGTGTATGGGTTCCTTGGCCAGGAAATGAATTAATACAGTCCCTTCTGCTGGGGGCAAGGTGAATGAATGTATCAATGAATGGATACAGTCCATTCATGGAATTGAGGCCTAGGAAATTCACAAGAAATTGACCTAGGCATAGGAAATGGAGGTTCCACATTTAGTCCTAAGTGTAAAGTGAAGGAGA
>CAUYON010125252.1:0-19915 GCA_963573935.1 Arctocebus calabarensis
ATAGGTGTCGTCTTTTTGAGAGAAGGCAGGACTGCTACCATGAACCCTGGACAATCAGCTGGAATAATTTTAACCATGAAAATTGCCAAATGACGACTTTGCACCTCCACCTCTCGCATCACCTTTAAAAGTGGGCGCGTCACTGTGAGAATGTGTTCTTTTTATTCTTTGTTTCTTTGTTATGTACATATTTATCTATCTTTAGATATATTTATTGTCAAAGTGAAATAACACACTCCTGATTTATTTAAAACCATATAGCCCATAAATTTCTTTGTATATTTTGGTGATAAAATTATCCAGACTTGGCCACGGGAATCTTTTAAAGTGGCTCCTGTGTCCTTTTGTCATGTCCCCATCATTTCTGGGTTCACTTTCCTCCTTCTGGATAATTGGACATCCCATGATCATTTTGCACTTTCATTGGAGAATCCACTGTATCTCTAGGAATCCTATTTCCCATTGGTAGTGAAGGATTCTGAGAAGCTAAGCTCTGAATACTAAGTATGCTCACTACTACCATAATTGTTATTGCTTCTAGGCTCTTTGGGTGATTAGAAAAACTAAATATATTCATATGTATGTGTGTGCATACATTCATAATATAAATTCACATACACACATTAATTCTACACATTTGTAGAGACACAAAATTCTCTTAGTGAGAACCCCAGCTTTTAACATCCATGATTTTAGTAATTAGCTCAATTATACACTACATTTGAAGGAGTTTTTAGATCTCTATGCCCACAATAATACAAAAAATAATAAGAATAGGGTAAGTGGCTCAAAGGAGTAGGGCACCAGCCCCATATGCTGGAGGTGGTGGGTTCAAACCCAGCCCCAACCAAAAAGTGCAAAAAAAAAAAAAAAAAAGAAGAAGAAGAAGAGAAACATACTAAAAACAGTTAAAGTTTCTATTTTAATTCTTCCCCTACCTGTAGAATAAGGAATTTTTCCTCATCTTTTTTACTTACTTTTTCTCTCTCCTCTTATAAACAAAAGGCAGTATATAATGTACTCTGGGTACTCTGTTTTCTAAATTTAGCAGCGTATTTTGGAAATATCTTCATACTGGCAGACAGAGATTGTTATTAGTTTTAAAGTAGTGCTGTACTGTATGACGTATGATACAGAATGCGTTAAAATAATGTGTTCAACAAAATTCTTATGTGTAATCATTTAGGCTATTTTTAATGTGTCACGTTTATATATAAGGCTGCAGAGAATAACCTTGTACATTTTTATTTTTGTACTGCTGGAAGTGTACCTTTGGGATAAATTCTTAGAAGTTAGATTTCTTGGACAAAGAATAAATGCACATATAGCTTTGTTTGATGTTGGCAAATTCTGCACAAAACTGTATTACCATTTTGCATGCAAATTGTGTTAGAAGATAATGCCAGTTTCTCTGTAGCCTAGACGAGACGGTGCATTGTCAAGCTTTTGGAAATTGGTCAATCTGATGAGTATACTGTTTTAATTTGCATTTCTCTTAGTATATATGATGTCTCATCAAACAATACATATATTAATGCTCATATTTATAAATTTCTTAAAGATTGGTTTGTTAGTGTCATTGGCACCCTTTTCTATATAATTTGTGGCTCATTGATTTCTTAACATTAAATGTTCCTTATATATTAGGGACATTTCGTCCTTGTCAATCTCTTTATTTCTCCCCAGGTCAATAAAAAATGTCACTCTCCTCTGCTCACAGTCTCCCCTTCCTCCTCCTCTTCCTAGGTCTCTGATTCCTTTACATATTATTCATATATGTGGTATGAGGAATTGAGCAAATTAAATCATTTTTACAATTGCTATCTAGCTTTCCTAGTACCGTCTATTTTAAAAAGTGAAGCTGTGTGCATTAGTGCTTTGAAATATTTAACTATACTAGATTTCATAGATAGTTATGTATTCTTCTGGGCCCTGTTTCACTGTTCTGTCTACATTGGTGGTAATACTGTATTTAAAAATACTTTTGTGTGGCACTTGTGGCTCAAAGGAGTAGGGTGCTGGCCCCGTATGCCAGAGGTGGCAGGTTCAAACCCAGCCCTGGCCAAAAACTGCAAAAAAAAAAAAAGAAAGAAAAATACTTTTGTGTGTTTTAAAGAAGCTATGAGGCATATTTACTATGTGATAGAATACTCTTCTTTATTATTATTTCTCTGTAATTCTTTGATGTTAATTTTTTCTAAGTTGTGTTTGGTATCAAGTCACCTATCCTAAGGGGAAAAAAGAAATATTGTTTGTATTTTTATTGGGATCAAAGTAATTTGTGAATTAAACTGAATTAGAGAAAATTTTAATTGTGTTGTTTCAAAACGTTCTAGCTAAGAGCAGAGGGTATGTCTTTCCATTAGTTCAAGTCTATTTTTGATTTGCGGGGAGTGTTTTCTAGTATACACATACCTACATATGGAAATGGGATTTGTGTACAGGGTTCTTCTTCCACTTCTTTCTCTTAGCCACCCCATATAGGCATTTCCATTACATGTGTCTTGTGTAGTAATTGATAGCATATTGAACCAAACTCAGATAGTTCTTGAAAAACATTTGATATTGATAAACTGTCTACATGCTATAAATGGTGCCACATCCTTTAAATTATTCTAGCCATGATTATCCCATTTTGCCAGTGGAAAAATCATATTTAAAATTAAGATATTACACTAGATAGCTTGAGAAATAATTTCTAGTTCCAGTGGGGGCTGGTTCTACGGTGTTAACCGAGAATCGGGGTTATATTCCCTATAGTTCATCATTTACATAATATCTCAAAGGCCGTTCTAACACACATAGGAAGAGAACTTTTATAAATGTTAAACTATCTCCTATTTGGCTACTGAAGTTAGTGGCTAGATTTTCAAATGCCTGTTTCTGTTTAATTTACTAAGACCAAGGATGGCATTTTTCTTAAATTTATAAAGACGGCCTGCAGGGAAATAGCTAATTATCCTAATTATATTTAAAAACTCCCCAAAGGAAATACAGAAAGCCCTGTATTTCAAATGTGCCTGTTAGAACAGCTTAAATGTCTTTTGACAGAGTCTACCATCATGACAATGGTAGGATTTATTAGGACCCTTTATAGATGTGCTGCACAAAGGGAAAGCAGCATTATCCTAGGCAAGAACCTGAGGCTGCAAGGGGGAAAAGACCATTTAAATGCAAATCTTCTAATCCGGGAGATTCACACTCTAAATAGAAGTGAGTCTTCAGGGTGACTCATGAAGTTAGCAATATATATGGCCATTCTTTTGGGATTACTTATTTTAGGAAATTTAATAATCTGCTTTATTATGTGAGAATCCTGCATCCTTCCACTTATCCCCAGACTTTTCAGTTACTGTTGCTTATGATGTGTGGACTTCCTGGTTATTAAAAGTTTCACTGGCTCCTTAAGTTATGAATCGGGTACCAAAAAAGCTCCAGTTCCAGCTGTGGTATTAAATTGTCTATAGTAATTATATAGTGTATATTCTGCAGTCATAATTATTGGAAAAGTATTGAAGAATCATATGTTAAAAAGACAGAGGGCTACACATGAGAGATGATAATCTTTCATAAGAACAGTTTCACGGAAATTTATACAGCTCTGAGCTGTTTTATTCCACAAATCACAGTGAACATTCATTAAAAAATTCCCATATTCTATGGCCCAGCTAACTATTTGTAAGGTATGTTTATGATGATGCTGTAAGGCACAGACAGGCTTACACTGATCAGTTCCAGAATTTTGGCTTCTAAGAAGCAGCCATGCTCCATATCCACAACTTTTCCGATATTAACTTGTAAATAACCAATGACTCAAACAATCTCCTGGTGATTTTTAGAAAGGGGAAAATTGTGAGCTTTAAATGAAATTAATGTCTTAATGTAACCTTTATTTTTGGTCATATGATCAGAATTGGAAGGTCTGGGACTGACTGATTTCCTCTGTTAAAACCCGGTGTCATGTTTCAAAATTTCTAATAAGCGGAGTTAAAGGTAAGGGCTCATAAATGAATTGACATTCCTTGAAAAAATATAAACATGCTCCTGGCTAGGTGGTGGAAAGTTTCGATGACATAGGGAAGGCAGTGACTTAGATCAGCAGAAGCATGGCCTGTGTAGATTATGGGAAGTTTATAAATCAGATATTTGGCTGAGAAGATAAACAAAATGCAGCATTTGCACATTGTTAGTGTGAATGTGAATCAATATAGCCATTTCATTCTGGAAAATAATATAACCTGGATGGAGGAGAAAAACATTCTTCTTAGTAAAGAATGAATAAGCAAGAATCCAATGTGCTCAATACTAATATAAAGCCAGTAGAAGATCTAGTGCACACCCACATAAGAGAAAAACTCAAATCAATTCAAGGTGGGGGGCACGGGAATGAGGGAGCTGGGAGAGGGGAAGGAGGAGGGAGAAGGTTAGGCTCCTACTTAATTGGTGCAATTAAGGCACACCTCTTGGGGGTGGGGCACAACTATAAGAGGGACTCTATCTAAAAAATGCAAATATTGTAACCTAATTCTTTCGTACTTTCAAATTAACCTGAACAATTAAAAAAAAAAAAAAAAGAGTAGAACAAACATAGGCTCTAGCAACACCCTCTACTGGGTATATCCTCAAAGGAAATGAAATCAGTATGTTTAAAGAGATGTCTGCACTCCCAAGTTTATTGAAGCACCATTCACAAAAGACGGGGCTAGAAATTGACATAGAAAATGCCCATCAGTGAATGAATGGATAAAGAAAATGCAGTACATATATACATAATGGAATATTATTCAGCCTTAAAACAAGAAGGAAGTCTTGTCTTGTGGAATAACATGGACAAACCTGGAGGGCACTATTTTAAGACAAACAAGCCAGATATTGGCACAGAAGTTAATGCTGCATGTTCTCATATGTGGGTAGAACTCCTCTGACTGACAGAACTCATAGAAACAGAGTAACAATGTGACAATGCATTAATATTACATACTTGAAAATTGTGTAACAATTTTTGTGTACTTGAAACCGACTAACAACAGATGACAATACATTAATATTACATACTTGAAAATTGTGAAGAGAATACATTTTAACTCTTTTTCACCACACACATGGATAATTACATGATGTAACGTGTATATTAATACCTTGAGTTAGTCATTCCATAATATGTACATATACCAAAACATCATGTTGTACAAACGTACACCATAAATATGTAAAATGTTTACATGTTACAAAAATAAATTTTAAAAAAACATAAGATAAATCACTTACAAGGTAGAGAGAGGCAGACAAGAAGAGAATACAGAGGAAAGAGACAGAAAGCAAGCATTAACTTCTAATTATATATGATGTGTTTGCAAACTTAAGGAGTTTGTAAAATTTTTAAAACTTAAAATTTTTATAATGGACTATTCTGAATGAAATTTCACTTTGCTTTTCCTTTATTCACTATTTTTATAAAACAGAGGATAAGACAATTTATGTCATTACAAAGATAATTTTGCTCTGGGAGTGTCGGGTAGAATAAATTATAGAGGGGAGAAGAAAAATCATGAGGGTAACAATATAGTCACCAAACCATAGATTATAAAGTCTCATTATAGCTATTGAGATGGAGAAAAATGTTTTAACAATGAATGAAGACAGCGTGGTTATAGATGTATTGTAAAAGTCGATGTGACAGAGAGGGGTGTGAGATGCTTCCTTTAAAGCCCAGGTGGACAGTAGCATTATTCTCTAAATTACATGTTCACCCATTAAAATTCTGTCTGGATTACAGCTTCACTCCCCAGGACCCATTACTGTGACAGGTGCACTTTGTAACCTCAATGTGCACTATTAACATTCTCTCACACTTGCTCACCAGTGCCTATTAAGCAAGACTCTCTGAGAACTGCTGGGAATATGATGGAAAGTGAAATCCTACCCCTAAAACTGACCCCATAGAGTTGACATTCTATTAGAAAGAGAAAAGGGATCGAGAAAGAAGAGAGGAAGGAAGGAATTTAACATAGTGTCTTTTCTTCCAAGATTGTGTTCATTTTTATGTCTCATCACTTTTACAGGCACATGGGATTTCAGGTATCATTGAATAAATGAAGAAATTATTTAGGTGACCCAAGAACTGCGTGTGTGTGTCAACACACTTGCTACCTTTACTGCCCACTAACTCTTTGTCTTTAACTACAAACATGTTTCCATCTAAGCAAATTCTTTGCTTTGTAGAGAAAATCACCAAAGGTAACTCCTCTGAGGGCTCACAGGTTGTGAGTAATAGGGATAAGTAATGAATTGAGATTTTGCTTACGCCTACATTTGGAAGATTCTAGTTACTAAAATGACCTCCAAATTTTATCTTTTACTGAATATACAGGGAAGTTAACCATAGTGTTTGTAATCTCCCGAAAGTCTAATGAAGGCTTTCTTTTCTCTAGTTATTCCTGTTTGATTTCCATTTTATTAGGAACACCCTGGTGACTCATGATTACACCCTCACCTACTTTAATTAGGCTCCATGAAACACAATTTGGCACATCTGGCCTTTGGACTTAATAAAAGAGGAAACAAACTATCCTAAACCAAGTTTCTGATAAAAATAAAACTACTTTCCCAAGTCAAAACAAAATATCTGTTCCTAGATATTAAAATATTTGCAACATAGATATAAACTATTAATTTACAATGTCATACTAATTACTTAGATTCGCTTTATCTCAGATTTTTTTCAGCAACTTGTATTTATATATTTATACATTGATCTAAGAAATAATATATTTAGCCCATTAATGCAGACAACAAAGGAGGAGGGAAAATTGTAAGTAAAGCTAATAGAATCTATTATCATACTTTCCAGATTCAAATCTGAACACTTCCTCTTACCATCTTTGTAACCATGGGCACGTGCCATGGCATTTGAACTTTCAACTACAAGATAAGCATAATATTATCAGTCATACTGGATTGCAATTCAGATTAAATGACATATTGTAAGTAAACTACATATAACAGTGATTGCTGTAGTAAATTAAGTCATCCTTACAGTTACTACTGAGTTGAGATATTTCCTTGGATTTGTTTTCTATTACTTTTAAATATTCTTAGAGGCCCTGGAATCTGTGAGCTGTCACATTTTCATATTCTACATGTAGTACATCACCATAAAATGTCCCACAATTTCAGTCCCAGACATGGTATCTTGTGAATAAACACAAATAATCCTTTTAATCCATTTGTTTGAATCAATGTGGCAAATATATAAAGTTTATGATATTATAAATGGGAGACTTCAAATTGCATGTGTTCCATGGACCTCCTTTTTGCAGCAAATGAAAAATGGGTAGTTTCATACTATTCCCTAAATTTAATTTAAACAAGTTTTCATGAATGTTATCATGCATCCTATCATTAAGTCTAAAAAATGGAAAACTCAAATCAGTATGAATTAGGAAATACTGGGGGAAAGAACACAGGAAAGAGAGGAGAGAGGGGGTGGCGCCTGTGGCTGGAGGAGTAGGGGAGTAGAGTGCTGGCCCAATATACTGAGCTCAGCTCCAGCTAAAAACTGCAACAAAGAAAAAAGAGAGAGAGAGAGAGAAAGAGGGAGATGGAAAAAAGGGAAGATGTGTACACGTGTGGAAACATGTAAAAGTGTCAGGATTTGAGGTAGGGGGAATATTTGTATTAAATCTAATCCTGAGCTACTGTAATCCAAGGAAATGATTGTGATTTCTTTGAGAAAGACCTAAAAGTTCAGAATAAACCTGATCATTTTCATAAAGGATAAAATAGAGTAAAAATCAAATTTAAGGCAATCTATGTAATGAGATAAGATGTTTGAAAACGATATATTAGAGAGTTTAATATTCACAATATATAAAGATCCCCTACAGCTCATCAACAACAAAAATAACCCTATTAAAATGTGGATAAAAGACCTCTATAGACTTATCTACCATGAAAATACACAAACGGCCAAGAAGCATAAGAAAAGATGCTTAATATCTCCAAACATTAGGAAAATGTAAATCAACACCACAATGGGATATCACCTTATACCTATTAGGATAGATAATATAAAATAATAATAATAAGTGTTGGTGTGAATATGGCAAAATTGGAATCAAGAGTCTCTCAGGTATTACTGGTGAAAATGTAAATATAATAAATATGGAAATATAGTAAAACAAGTATAATGTTAAATGTATTACAGACCAAAAATGTGATTTATTAATTGATCAAAATGTAATACAGATATTGCAATAAAAATAGTCCTAAGCAGACTATGATTTTTAATGCATCAGTTTCCATAATCCATATATTTTCTTCTCCCATGATATAGATAATAAGCAGCAGACAGAATGTCTAAGCATGTTCTTGGGTTTGCTCATCAGGAGAAAAATAAATAAATAAATAAGCCAGAAACTTAACACAGGGCAGACATAAAGCTCGTGTGCAATTTAAATTTTTAGTTCGTGTGTGTTAAAGTAGTTTAACATAATGAATTGCACAAGAACCTTATGGAAATGCTCTATTTTTCTATCTGTTACTCACTCTTCATGTTGATCTTCAGAAGACTAAAATGCCTGCATTTTTGCAAAATGGTGAATTAAGGATTTGAAAAAAATTATATCTATGGCCAAACAACTCTTTTTATACCCTGACAAAAGTTCTGAAACTCTACCTTGTTTCTGTTGATCATTCAAAGCAGGGATGTATACATATAACTGTGATGTTGACAGGCTCTCTCCTCTGTGGCTTATTGAGACTTAGAGTAAATTGAGAGACATCACATTCCAAAATACCGTTAGAAAACAATTGAGGTTTTGTGCGACCCTAGGTCTGCTCACACAGCCCAAGTACTGACCACTCTGTCAGGCATCCCTCCTCCCAAGGTCAGTAAGTCTCGTTTTGGGCTTGCCTACTCCTTCCAGCTGGCATACAACTTTCAGACTCTATCAGAGAAGGGTTTACTTGAGGGTTCAGGTTGTGCAGTCAAAAATTAGATTTCAACTGAACGAAGAAATAATTTCATAATAAGTGCATTTGAATCATGAATGAGAAGGACCAAAGAGAATACTATGAAAATGTCCTTCAGCAGTTCAAGTAAAATGCAAAGAAATCTCTTAGGGAAAGTGAAGTGTTTGGAGAAACATTTCTTTCATCTTGCAAACCATATTTTACAACTGAGTAAGTTTTTCTCTGGTAAGAACAGGTTTCTCTCACAGGAGATGAAAAGCCCTCTTTTAAAGAAAATCAGAAAGGAAAAAAACTCACAAAGATTAAAATGAAAAAAGGTACGGATGTACGAAGCACAATTTTGAGGGTTATTTTT
This sequence comes from Arctocebus calabarensis, assembly GCA_963573935.1. Lineage (NCBI taxonomy): Eukaryota > Metazoa > Chordata > Mammalia > Primates > Lorisidae > Arctocebus > Arctocebus calabarensis. The sequence goes on from CAUYON010125252.1 coordinate 9,329, forward strand.
CCTACACACTCATGTATACACATAAGCCAGGAGAGTTACCATTGACATGGCGAACACAGTGTAATTGTGTGCATTTTAAGTAAGTTAAATTATTCTTAATCATTATTTTTATTCATATTTTAATCTGTTACCAAGTTCAATATCTTATGAATTTTGTGCAACTGCACAAAATTTTAAGCTTCTTAACCAGGATTTGCTAATTATACTAGTTTAGGAAGTATTAATTTACATAGCTTATTTAGAGACCTAGTAATTAGTTAATGATTTAAAAAATGTCTTTAATATGAATTGCTAGAAATGTTACATAGGATGGGAAACTTGTCCACCAGCCACAGCTCTGGAAAATGCAATCATGTACCTCCAGTCATTATAAACTAGTGTCCTGTCATTCCACGCAGATACCCAGAGGTCATTTCATATTTAATAAAGTGTTATAATGATTCATTAATCATGTGAAGAAAAGAACCACAATTCTGTGCTGTCTATATCTCCAACAGCACAAAACCATCTACCGGTAAATTTGCCTACCCTATTTTGGCTATAAAGATGTACCTACACACCTCATCAGAATAGGGATCTCAGTAAGTGCTACTTTTATTTCCCTCCACACAAACAGGTTGGACTCTTCAGTCGGCTCTTTTCTTCCTCTCGTCAAGCTTTCTCTGAGCATCTGTCATTATTTCAACATCTGGAGGAGCAGATAAGCTGCTCTAGTTGGAACATTGCAGTCAGCAACTTTCTCCAGGAAACTAAATTTGTCACTTCTGCAAAGCATTCGTCTTTTGCCAGCTTTTGACTTCCTATCCTCAGGCCAAAACACGAAAATCAGGCCTCCAAGAATGTAAGGCCGCTGTGCTATGAACTAATTCAGCTATTTAAAAAAAGGATGACAAAGGATAGAAAGATCATGATTAATTCAAATTAATTTCCAGAACAGCAGGAAACCCATCTAAATATGATATAAAGATTTAATCTTAACCTGATGGCTCTTGAGCCATTACACATGACTTCCTTCCTAAAGAAATATCCAAAGCTGCCCCGTATTTTCCCCTGAAAATTGCTTGTACAGTTATGGTTGCTGTTTGATTTGATGGAGAAGCCATATTTTCAGATTAACCAGAGAACTGCCAGTTGTTAATATGGAGTGGGATATGAAATAAATTCATAAGTACAGATTACCATTCTTTATTCTATTCATTCCATTAGAGTGGCAATTGAAGCATATGAACTTAAAATTATTTTTTAAAGCAAATCTGATCAGATCTTTTTTATTCTCCTATTAAAACTCTTCACTGATTTCCTTTGCTCAAAGAATATCTTGATGCTTTTATGAGCTTGTTAAAGTGTGTTGTATTCTGGCTCTTGCTTGATTTTTTCAATCCTATCTCCTATTCTTGCTCTGCCTTCTGACCATTGGAAGTTCTGTCATTCCTTGAGAATGTCTCTGCTACTGCCATTTCCAGGATTCTTGGACTACAGAAAAGAAGTGCTTCTCAAAATCAATATGCAATCTTTCTAAAATGCAAATTTAGAGTCAATATTTCTGGAGTGGGGCCTGAGACTGAGTATTTATAACAAGCTTCCAGGTGATGGGAATGTGTCTGAGGCCTGTAATTCACTCTGAGTAGCATGCTCTTGGAGCTCTGGTGTTCAACCAGGTGTTAAGTTGGTGCTCTGAGGTCATTTGAAAATACTTGGAAACATTTTCTTTGTCATCTCTTCGGGTGCTACTGGTATCTGGCAGATAAGAGAACAGAGATATTGCTAAACATTCCACAATGGCCAGGAAAGAATGCCACGACAAAAGCTTACTCAGACCAAAATTTAGGAAGTGTGAAGATATGAGCTACCTTGAGGGCAGCTACCTCACCTGAGTATCCCTGATTGTCCCTGGCTTCCTCTGTCCATTTCAGCCTTCACCCCCAGCACACCAAATCTAGTATCACTTATCACTCATCTGCTGCATTATCAGTTGCTTCTCTTGCTTTTTTTTTTTTTTTAAACATGGTCTCACTCTATTGCCCAGGCTAGAGTTCAGTGGTGTTCTCATAGCTCAAGGCAACCTTAAATTCTTGGGTTCAAGCAATCCTCCTTTCTCAACCTCCCAAGTAGGTGGGACTACAATGCCAAGCTAATTTTTCTATTTTTAGTAGTGACGGTATCTTGCAATCTTGCTCTTTCTCAGTCTGGTCTCAAACTCCTGACCTCAAACAATCCTCCTTCCTTGGCTTCCCAGAGTGCTAGGATTATAGGTACAAGCCACCTCCAGTCAATTTTCTTTTAATGGGTGAGCATTTGAGGGAAATTATCATTATATATTACAGTATATAGAATGTTTTATTTTTTTCTTTTTGCTGTTGTCAGTGTTAAGACACTTATCTGCAATTAAAATAAGATGTTAAAAGAAAACAACATCATTAAAATTTCCAAAATAAAAGTTAGTAATGATAAACAGAAAAAAAATAAAAGAAGGAAAAAGGTTCCATTTGTTTAAGCTATCAATATGGCAGAAGAATTTACTGCTTTGGTAAGAGTTGAGAAGCATGAACAGTCAGGTCATTCATAGGAAAATAACTGGCTCAAAATTATATAGGGATATATTGCTGACATTTCTAAAATTACACTTTTTTTTTACTCAAATGGGTCAATTTCACTATTAGATTAAAGCCTAATAAGTCTGTTGATCTAGGAAAAAATATTCTTGTTCATAGTTTTAATGATAGGGGCTCTGTAAATTCAAAAGAGAAAAATATAATATACCTAATTTAGTATTTCATTTTATGTTTAATATAGAAAACAAACCATAGAGCATTAATACACTTTGTCATTCTCAGCAATTTTTTTTATTTTATTAAAGTATTTCAAATGTCTTGAAATATTATTTATAATAATGCCACATAAAATCACAGTAGTGGAGAGACCTATTGTTAGATCTTATTTATGTATTAATGGGGAAACACATATCTACATTTTTACCAAAACATTTTGATAGTTTTAGCTCAATATAATTAACATTGCAGTAGTCGTACTTCTTGATTTAAAAATATTCTTCTAATAGTTGACCTGTAGGCTGCCTAGGAAAACAAAATAGTTGTGAATGAAAACCCTATCCCAGTTCAACACTTCCAATCCTATTGTTTGAATAATTAATATGTATGAAAACAATATTTCATGTATATGCCTTTATTTTTCTGTAGAGTTTTATCAAAAGTCCTTATCATGGAGTATTCAGAAAACATCATATAAGGTCTACTCTGCAAGACAAATGAAATATGTAACATGCTGTATTAGTGTTCTATTGCTGCATAAGAAATGACCCCCAATTTAAATGTGGCTTAAAACAACACACATTTACTATTAGCTAAAGTCTGATACAAAGCTTGTTGGGCTATAATCAATATGTCGGCAAGGTGATTCCATTATGGTGGCTGTAAAGGAGACTGTGTCCTACTGATTGAGCTGTTGACATAAGTCATTTCTATGGGGTTGCAAAAACAAGATCCCACACTTTCTTGCTGCTTATAAAATCAAGGCCATTACTGATTACTTTGGCTAATGGTCCCTTCCTCCATTTTTAAAAGTGGCCAACAGCAAGTCAGCAAGTCATTTCAGGTGACATCTTCCATTATTTCTCATTTTTGAGAACTCATAATTAAGATAATCTATCTTCCTACCTCAAGATCCATAAACTTAATTTCATCTGAAAAGTCTCTCTCCTCACAATATAGTTATAGGCTCTGGGAATTAGGGCATGGATATTCTTGGGGAATCACTATTTTGCCTATAACACATGCCCTGTTAAAAATAGCCCAATGCCAAACTAGATAGACCAGATACAACTAGTCCAGGCCTCCAGAAACCTCACAATGCCTAGACACACTCTTTCTTTCATAATTATTAAGTAAAAGTATCTCAATTATATGTCAAACAAAGAAAATTAAGTTCCATGAATATAATACATGTAGAGCTATTATCAGTTCCTATATCACACTCTAATTAAAAGGAGAATAAAAGTCTTTTAATATGCTTTCCTTGGTTGTTTTAAGTTTCCTTTCTAAATCTGTTTTAGAGTTCAATTCAAATATTCTACATGTCCCATGTGTAAAGTTTTAAAGTATGGCAATATAAATACTAAATCCAAATTAAGTTGTTTCCTCAAAAAATCTCAGAATTGTTTCATTAGGGAGAGCTATTCAACCTCCAGTTTTTTTTGTGTGTGTTTGTTATTTGTTTTAAGTCAAGGGTTATTTTTCAGGGTAGGATGGTTAATCGAGAACATACCAAAGAGATAGAAGTATTTTTGTTGTGATGATTACTGAGTTAGATTTTCTTGGATATCTATGTCAGAAATATTTTACTCAGAAAAAAGGACTTATTTTTTTTCTTTCTTTCATAACTTGACTGAAATGAAAATGAAACAATGGATTTTCAAAATAAGGAAAATAAGTGCTTAAAACTTAACTCTACCAATTACTAAGTTTATACAATTAATTAACCCATCTGAGAGCCTAAATTTTGGACAATACATAATTGTAGGATTTGGAAACTGAAGAAAATTAAGGACCCACAAAGATATCAAAATCCAAAGATGCTCAAGTCCCTTTTATAAAATGCTGTAGTATTTTCATAATTTCCACACATTGTCCCATTATAATGAATAATATGTTCGCTTACAATGAATAATATGATATGAATGCTACATAAATACTTGTTATTCTATGGTTTTGTCTTATTTCTAATTGTTATTTATTCTGAATATTTTTCACCTGCTGTTAATTGGATCTGTGGATGCAGAACTCACTCATATGGAAGGCCAGCTGTACCTGATAACAGAGAGAGATTATGAAGCAGCAGTCAGTGCTGACCTAGAGTTGATACTCACATTGTTTTAAGCCCCAAAATATTATCTTCCATGATTTATGCTTTTTTTTCCTGATACATTCTGCTACAGAATACTACCTTTGCGAAGCTTTTGTCATTCCTTTAATATGTTTTGACTTGGGAAAAACTCCTAAAGGGCAGGGTGTGTGTCTAACTTATTTCTGAATTTTGCTCACAGTCTATTTAAAATTATAGTAGAAGGTATGAGAATTGCCGGCTATAAGCTTTACAGATCAGCAAACTGAGATTTGTTGAGGTGAAGTAACATTTTTCAGAGTAAGGAAATGACTTCTTGGCAGAGTAAGAACTGAAATATAATTTTAACTCACTAGGTAGGTCTCTTTTGAATTCACTTTTGTGTTATTTCGAAAAGAGATTTACTATAAAAAATTAATACAACAAAATGCTGTATATTTAATAAAATATATATGATACACCATATATACACACATATATACAATGTTATATTGTATAACAGATACATATATGTGTATATATATGTTATATATGGATTAATACATATATATTATATTGTATAACATATACATATATGTGTATATATATACATATATATACGTAGATACACACATATACATATGTATATATACACACATATATGTTATATGTGTATAACATGCATTTATATATACATATATGTTAATGTTATATATACAGGCCATAGGATATATAGTTTTATAAATATATATATATATATATATATATAGAGAGAGAGAGAGAGAGAGAGAGAGAGAATAAATAAACCTGGAGTCAATCCTATGGCCTATAATAAAGCACTGAAATGGGAAATGGTACATTTTCTAAGTAATATTTTTTAATAATCACATTTTTTTAATAGTTCATGCTATTTTGAAGATAAAAAAGAAAAATAAAATATGATTTACCCAAGTAGAATATATTGTAGTCGTTTTTTATTTAAGTTTTTTTAATAAAAAAGATAATATATATCTTCTAAGTTTCTTTGTTTTTGAATTCTGTACTGTACTTATGAGGAAGAATCCTAAAAAGTTTAAGTAGCCAAAGAACATTTAATTAAACAATGAATTATCTTTCTCAGAAATCATCTGCACTCATGGGGTCGAGATTACCAGAGAAAATTGGACACATTTACAGCAAACCTTGGTTGTGTAAATTTATGGCATTAATAGAACCCGAATGTCTATGTTTTGAAATAACCTTCTAAAATGACAAAGCAGATTATTCGTAGAGTTGTAAGTCTTTAGTACATATGAGTCAGAGTCATAGCTTAAGAGGAAAGGAAAAAAAAAACCTGTAAGGCAGGGCGATTCAATTTGTAGAAGAATTCCTTCTTGGGGAACTACAGGTAAAAGTAGAAAGTGAAATAAAATACGAGCTACAGAAAGGGAATGCCAAAAGCAGTTCATGACTTGCTGTAGTAAACAACTCTTTAGCCCCTGCTCAAATTGTTCCCTTTCTCTTTACTGCTTTTTAAACCAGTAAAAAGGATCGGTAAAGGATCTTTGGACTGAGAGCCAGCTGCACTAATGAGTCTCCTGATGCTGTCCCAGTGATGGGCACGGCAGAATTCCATCAATAAAACATCAAGATAAAGCACCCACGGCCCTTAAGGTAGCAGCCAAATCTCATTCCAGGGACTTGCATTTTGTGTCAATTAAAGAATAGACTTCAAGAGATGAAAATTCACTTTGCTCAGGCTTGTAGGACACCTCCGGCAAACATTAGCACAACAATCGCCATCATATTTTGTGGACCTCTCAGGGCTGTGTGCAGTGACCATCTCTCTCATTTCTCATTGGTGTACTGTTGTTCTAATTTACTCACCAAGACAGGCATTTAAGTTCCAATTCAGCTTGTTGCACAGTGAAATGGAGTTAAGAGTCACAAGCCTTTTCCAAACCTCTAAGTATTTTCTGTATTTATGAGCAAACTTCAATTCATTTTGTTTTTTTTTTGCTTCCATCAGAAAAATTTTAAGGCAATTCTGTGAGGTGAGATAAGAGATAAGAATTCTTTTTCTTTTAATTTATGAAACCAATGCTTCTACAGAATAATTTAAATTTTGAGTTACTTCTGGGGAATCTTTTGGTCCTACTTTAAATTCTCAAATTTCAGGTAAGAACAACAGTAACTAAAACAGGATTAACACTAACTCACTCTGTTTTTTATTTGGTAGGGCAGCAAATTTTTCAACCATGTAAATGTTAGGATGGAACTGACAGTGAAGGTTGGTATAGTTCTGCATTTCTTATCACACAAATTAACTAAAGGATTTTTTTCTAAAGGATCTTTTCTCTTGATTGAAATGTAGCTAGAATTATAAAATCCTGTGATTTTACATTTTGGAATTTCATTTATTTCATTTGCATTAAGCTGCCATTTTTAATGTCTTCAAAAAATAAACAAATTTACATTTTACATATAACTTGCCTCCTCAGAAAAAGCTTTGAATATTCAGGTATATATAATTTGTCTTTGCTGTCACATTGTTTAGAATGTGATTTACCTGCCCTTTCTAAGACATCTAATATATATATATATCCTGATTAAATTAACATGAAAGTGATAGATTGATCAAACATTTTAATCTCACCAAGAGAACAGGTGCACAAAAGTTAGAAAACACTCCACTCCCACTGACCTTGCAATATGCCAAATTCAAATATTGTCCAAGATAAGACTTTCCCTCAGCCCTCTGCCCCAGAGGCATGGCACTGCCAGGAGCAGCCTCTCACAGTAATTGGTCATTTACCTCTGACACTTCCCAAGGTCCTGTCACCATAAGCAAGGACACATGGGCTCTTTCCTTCCTGCCTCATTGCTCCAATGACAAAACAATTTGAAATACAGGAACTTTAGACAAAGGAACAGCATCTTTTTCACAACTTAAATACCAATGATCCTGAGATATTTACCTGAAACGAATATTAAGTTGGAGGCAGAACTGAGGTTAGAAAACAAAATTCCTAATTTTGAGTTTAGAACACCTTCCAATATACTGTTCTATGTTTTTGAAATTTAGAAGAAAGATTAGATGATTTGTTTTATGTGGGATTCATATGAGGGTACAAACAATTAGGTTACAATATTTGCACTTATTAGGTAGGGCCCTTGTTGTACTTACTACCTCTCCCCCAGGAGGTGTGCCGTATACCCTTACATTGTGCCCATTAGGTAAGAGCACCCCAATTCCCTTCCCCTCCCTTCTATTCCTTCCTTTTCCCCCTGTCCCCCAACTTCAATGAAATTGAGTTTTTCTTTTGTGTGGGCATCTATCAGTTTGTCTACAGGCTTCATATTAGTTTTGAATACATTAGATAGTTGCTTTTCCATTCTTGTGATACTTTACTAAGAGGAATATGTTCCAACTCTATCCAGGTTAATATAAAAAATGTAAAGTCTCCATCTTTTTAAGGTTGAATAGTATTCCATGATATACATATACCACAGTTTATTAATCCATTCACGGATTGATGGGCCCTTGGGAAGTAGATGATTTTACTGTGTGTGAATTAGAGACCTGAACGGTGTGTATATATAGGCAAGAAAGAATGAAGGTAATCAATTTCAGTATAAAAATACTTCTTCACAAGTCAGAAAATAATGTCTCCTTAATTGCTATGGCAGAACATGAAGAATCTTTTCATGATACATCCTCTTCAGATCCTAGGAAAAATAGAGAGAGTCTATAGAGTGACATCCTGAGGTCATACTTCCAAAAAATATTTTTTGTTAGTACCCTACTCTGGGCCTTGCATGTAATATAAGTGTCTCACTCTGTACTTTAAGAACCAGAGATATCGGGATGCCTTCTGTGCGTTTTTCTGGGAATACAGCTCTGAAAAAAGCAGAAATAATTACTATGCTAATGGTAACTTGTGTCTAATAGAGAGAGAAAAATATAAAGATACATTTATGAGAAAATATCTAATTATGAATTATAACAATGGCAAGTTTTTTTTTTAATAATTACAAGTTGAAATGAGATAGGAAGGGAGTTTCTAGAGCAGATCCCAAGAGCAAAAGTAGCTCTTTTGGAGGAATTACAGTTAAAATAAAACCTAAAAGTTAAATAGAAATAAGCTAGGCCAAAAAGAAACCCTCAAAATGGGGGGGTGTCAAGATGATAGGACATTAGTATAGGCAGAGAGAAAAATAAATGAAATACCTGCAAATGGTAAGAAAGACGGTATAATTCAAGAATTGTTAAAAGACAGATAGCTTAAGAGTTTTAAGAAAACTGGATAATATTAGGATATAGTGGTACTGAGTACAAAATCCAGTATGTGTAAGACCTTATGTCAAAACTAGGTCCTTTAAGTTCTTTTCCATAGCTATGGTTTATTAATTCATAAAATCATTTTCCTTTTTATGCAACATGACATAGTAAAAAATTGGAACTCAGAGGCACTTTACATTTCCATGTACTCCACACATCAATTTGGTACTTTTCTTGAAAACTTTCATTTTGATTGTGTAATCAAAACCATTGGCAGACACGGCCAGCTAAGTGGAGTTAAGCAAATTAAACTGCATTACATCAAAACATGATGCTCTCAGCCAGCGTACAATCCCTCATCATCAAACAGTTTGCAGTGAGCATGTGGTTTGCAAGTTTCACTATCTCAATCTGTATTTGCCCTCAAACGGTCCTCAGGCTCTGTCTACATTGTCAAATGGGAAGTTGAGCGATCACCCTGGGAAGTGTATTGATGGAGACAATTCAGGTCAAATGAGTCCCCTTTTCCCAGATTCTGCCCTATAATAGCCTCATGTCTCCTCTTCAATTTGCCTGCATAAACAGAGCCTCAGGGCATCCGTGAGACCTGCAGATACTCCAAACGTGCCTCAAATAAATATTACAGAATTTAAGGTCCTGTCTACAAAGCATATTTGACCTGAGCATTTCAACACTTAAGGAAAAGGTAGAGAGATCCTACTCTAACTTTGTTTTGCTATGTTTGAGGAAACTGAGGCTCAATCAATCATTACTGCTATTACACAGTATCACAGAGACACTTCCTGGTATAGCAGAACTGAACCTAAATATTTGAACCCTTCATTCAGAGGGTTTCCCCTGCACTTCAGTGCATTGTAACTGGGATCCATTCATTCAACAACCATGCAAGTACTTAACATTTATCAGTCCATATAGGACTCCTGCAATATAAGTAATCACAGCTAACCACAGCTGACTCTGTGCCAGGGACTGGGTTCAGTGTTTCACATGCAGTATTTCTAAATGCCAAACTATGGCTAGAAAGGAGACATGATTATTAACAACATTCCATAATATGCAAGAGACTGGAGATTTAAAGTTTAAATGACTTATCTCCAAATCCATAACTATTAGGTGGTGAGTGGAATTTCACCCCTAGCTTGAAGTCTTCAAAACATCATGCCTCCCAAATAATGATTTGGGTATTCTCTAGGGGAAAAATAAGTGATATACTCAAATTAAAAAATATTTCTGGATCCCTACTATGTACCTTGCCAAGGGTTCGGTGGATAACACAATACACACATTTCTAGTATTTGTGGAGTTTATAGTCTAGTAAGTGAGAAGTGCACTCAATTTCTTTAATATTAAGAATACTTCTGGTATATACCCAGAAGACCAAAAATCACACTACAACAAAGACATCTGTACCAAAATGTTTATTGCAGCTCAATTCATAATTGCCAAGTCATGGAAGAAGCCCAAGTGCC